>CM039615.1:1902651-2172005 GCA_022457205.1 Saccharum spontaneum | reverse complement strand
CGTCAAGAACGTCTTCCTCCACGGTCTTCTTACCGAGACGGTGTACTGCAGTCAGCCGGCGGGGTTCGTCGATTCCACCCGTCTTGACATGGTCTGCCGGCTCAACAGGTCCCTCTACGGCCTTAAGCAGGCACCTCGGGCGTGGAACTACCGGTTTGCTGCCTTCTTGCTGACCCTGGGGTTCATGGAGGCTAAGTCTGATACGTTCCTGTTCGTCTACCACCATGGGGCTGACACTGCATACTTGCTGCTCTATGTTCATGACATTGTCCTCACCGCCTCCAGCGAGCCACTTCTCCGCCGAATCATCGCCGCTCTCCAGCAGGAGTTCGCGATGAAGGATCTGGGTGAGCTCCACCACTTCCTCGGTGTCACCGTTGAGCACCGTCCTGCCGGGCTCCTCCTTCACCAGCGGCAGTACACTCGGGATATCCTGGAGCGGGCTGGGATGACTGACTGTAACCCCTGCTCCACTCCGGTCGACACTCAGGGCAAGCTGTCTGAGGTTGAGGGACCCCCGGTGGCCGATCCCACTGCGTACAGGAGTCTCGCCGGGGCCCTTCGGTACCTCACCTTCACCCGGCCGGACATCACCTATGCAGTTCAGCAGGTCTGTCTTCATATGCATGACCCCCGGGAGCCTCACCTCACGGCTCTCAAGCGCCTCCTCCGCTACCTCCGGGGCACGCTCGACTACGGCCTCCTCCTCCACCGGGCCTCCTCCACCGACCTCGTCGTCTACACCGACGCTGACTGGGCGGGGTGCCCGGATACTCGCCGCTCCACCTCCGGCTATGCCGTCTTCCTAGGCGGCAACCTGGTTCTTGGTCGTCCAAGCGCCAGCCGATGGTCTCTCGGTCCAGCGCCGAGGCGGAGTACCACGCCGTTGCTAACGGCGTGGCGGAGGCCGCCTGGCTCAGGCAGCTGCTTGCTGAGTTGCACACTCCACCCTCCTGGAGCACACTGATCTACTACGACAATGTCAGTGCGGTCTACCTCTCCACCAACCCCATCCAGCACCAGCGGACGAAGCATGTGGAGATCGACCTCCACTTTGTCCGTGATCGGGTGGCCATGGGCGAGGTGCGGGTCCTTCATGTTCCAATGACCTCCTAGTTCACGGACATCTTCACCAAAGGCCTCCCGTCCTCGACCTTCGCCGAGTTTCCCTCCAGCCTCAACATCACCAGTGGCTAGTTGCGTCTGCGGGGGGGTTGTGTGTGTTCTTTCTTGTTCAGCCTCGAACTCCGCTGCGCCGGTAGTTCAGACTGCGGGGGGGGTGTTGGAGTATGTGTTTAGGCCCATGAGGCTAAGGCCCATGTGGCCCATGTATGGAACCTATATAACTACCCTTCTAGGGTTAGCCCTAATCAAGAGAATCACTTTCCTCAACATGAAGTATTTGAATTTACCATCAGAAATTACTCAAATAGAAATTGAGTTGGAATTTTTAGATAACTTTATAAACTAGGATATTGTTAGGTGCAATAACTTTGAATATTTAGTTTGCATATGTTACACCCTTTGAAGGCTTGTGACTATATATCATAACTACTAAATAAAGCATGAAGCTACCACCTATTATGTATACAAGTTAAGACATGCGAGAATCGATATTATAAAGAATATTCAAGGGTTTTCTTGAAGAACTTAAATCATGTACTTACATATTTGTTTCGTCTTTGAAATTACTATCCTGAAGTATTAGTAGTAGCGGTGGTGTATTAAGTTTTAATTCCTGTTGAATTAAGTGGTTCTCATATACTCATGGAAGAGTTAATGGTTAATCTATTAGCTTGAAGACTAATCTGAAGCATTTAATATTCTTAGTTGTAAATTCTTACTTACAGTAATATGTGCTAATCTTGCATGAAATGAATTATAGATCTATATGTTTCACATATAAACAATTGTCCTTTTTGCCTATCTAAATAATTTTTGCAATGATTTTATCCACTAAGAAGCATCAATTAACCATGAAGGTTATAGTTCGTTGTGCACTACTGCCACTAGGGACGAAAATGGATCGGATACGGACGGATATCACTGATATCATATTTATTTTTATATTTCTGTCCGGATTTGGATTCGAATACAGATAGTGTCAACCATATCAGATAGAATATGATTGGATATCAACATCATAAATATGTGATTTGAGTATTCGAATACGGATACGGTATCGGATGTTGAATATCCAGACTCAGATACAGACAAATCTGAACCCCTCTAAACGAATTCGGTCTCGAATACGGTCGGAAAATATCCATACCATTTTCACCCTTGACTACCATGTAGATAAAAGGGAAACTGTATTTTCTAGAAGCACATGAACAATTGGACTATATTGGTATATGAACTGATCTTAGAAGGATCAATTTAGCCAAGAAATAGTATAATCCTAAAACTAAGTTTTAATACTTTAGTCTGAGAACTAGAAGTTTGTGTCCTACCCTAAATATGTTGTTGTACACTGAATAGTGTACTTGACATATGAATTTCATGCCAGAACCAATGAATACCAGAAGTATGATTGGATTATATGGAACATTAGAAATGATTATTCATAGATGATGCATGTAGCATATTACTACTTGAAGTAACTATGGCATGAAAAGGGGGAGGAATTTTGGATAAAGGCATAAGAAAATGTGGGTAATATATATTCCTAAATCTATCTTTAAGTGCATGTATCAGGACTTGAAGTCCTAGCCGCGTCCCTTCCAGCCGAGTTAACTTTCTCTACATTGCACTAATTGCAAGCAAGCTTATAGCTTTGTATTTTATTGTTATCTATTACATTGGATTGAATATTGTTGACGGTAGTTAAAATTCATCACAAACCGTCAATATAACTTGCATAAATGACTAAAATGGATCACCAACATAGACTTAACGGTTTTAACCGACAAATTTCATGAGTTTTAATGAATCTATGTTTTCAGCGGGATTTAGTCAGAAAACCGCCAAGGAGAACCTATTTGGGATTTAGTCAGAAAACCGCCGAGGAGAACCTATTCGTCAAAGGAAATAACGTAATTCCGTAGCGGGGCCAACGTGAAAAGACTCTAGAAGACTCCAGGAGATACTCCACCAAAGCAGGGCTCATGCCACTACCATGTGGGGTCGACTGGCCCCACCTGCAGGCCGGCTGACCTGTGGGCCCCTCCTATCAGCCTTCCGTCGCTACGTCGGTTCTCCACTGCCTCAAGGATCATATCTACATCGTTCTTTTAAGTCAGTTTGATTCGAGGATTCAGGATGCTTGAAGGTCCCTATATATATACCTGCCTATACCCCCCCCTCCTCTAGGCATTCAGAAGGCTTTTGATCCTAAGAGCCTGTGGGCCAAAAGCCCTAATTCATATTTCTGCCAGGATCAAAGCTAGCAATCAAGAGAAATTAATCCTCAATAAAATCTAGTCTTGTATTAGAAATAGAGAGATAGAGTAAAAGGGAGTTTAGAGGAAGTGCCGGCATGTTGGTTTTCTCTCTATGGCTTGTACCCTAGTGGAAACAAGTTCTTCTTGAGCTTGCTTCTGAGATTTCTTTGGTAATCAACTTCTAATTCAAGTAAGCATCTTGTCCATATTGTTCTTGAGGTTTCCGATTCTTTTGAGTACTTTAATCCTTGTAGCTCTTGGGTTAAAGTAGTATTAGTAGCGTAAGCGTGGTGCTTAGACTCGGTTACTCTTGAATGTACCCTACTTTCCGGATTGGTGGTAGCTCGCGAGGGTGACTCTTATAGCCTCGTTGAATCCTTTATAGTCCACCTCTCGTTTGTAGGCCTAGCAGGACCTTGTTGCTATAGAAAACATACTCTGCCTATGTTTTCTTTAGTAATATTGCCAAAATTGAATAGTAGAAGACAAAGGTTACCAAAGTTAGAACTAGAAAATCTTTGCGATCTCCTTTATACTCCTGTTATCTAAGCTTTGTTGCAAAGTCGGTTAAGGTAGATTTAGTTATTCTCACACATGTTTCCTTGAGATCGATATAAAACTAGGATACTTTCAGTGAAGTGCTACATCGGTATAATATTCGTGGGCTTGCGGATTATTCTGTGTGCGTTAATATATACCAACAAGCATTTCTGGCGCCATTGTCGGGGAAACAGTTGCTGAGTTAACTTTGAACATAGCTTAACCTTATATCATTATTCTTTTATCCTTTTTATTCTTTTATCTTTTTATTCATTTTACCATGGATCCAGAATCCACCCCTATCCACCAATATGATGCACCTACGAGTGCACACCTAGAGCCACCAGAATCTTCAAAGCATATCCTAACAGTTGGCTATGAGTTGCGCCCGTGTTTAATTAACATGGTCCGAGATCAATCTTTTTTAGGCGAAGATGATGAAAATCCCTATTCCCATCTAAATGAGTTTGAGCAGACCTATGCATGCTTACGCATTGCGGGCATGTCAGAGGAAACCTTACGATGGAAGCTTTTTCCTTTCTCATTGACCGGAAGAGCTATAAGTTTAGTATCAGAAAACCATAGGGAGTAGACAAGGAGATTGGAAAGCTTTGTGCTCTGACTTTTGCTTGTATTTCTTTCCCATCTCTAGAGTAGTCAGCCTTTGTTCAGAGGTTCTGTCTTTTAAACCAGAAGAAAAAGAATATCTAGGCATGGCATGGGATCATTTTAATGCTCTCATTAATACTGGCCCTGACCTTTCCATTCAAGACCCCATTCTTCTTCAATATTTTTATATGGGTCTTGATAGGAAACCTCGAAGTATCTTGACACAACCTCAGGAGGCTCGTTCCTTCATGTTTCTGCCAATTCAGGGAGAGGCATTTG
The DNA here is from genome assembly GCA_022457205.1 of Saccharum spontaneum. NCBI lineage: Eukaryota > Viridiplantae > Streptophyta > Magnoliopsida > Poales > Poaceae > Saccharum > Saccharum spontaneum. Next base: position 2,167,194 of record CM039615.1, on the reverse strand, counting down.
TTGACCGTAGTTATCGTTCATCACAAACCGTCAATTTAACTTAAAGAAATGCTTGAAATGGATCACCAATAAGAACTTCGAGGTTTAAACTAATAATTTTCCACAAGGTTTGGTGAATCTTTATTTTTAGCAAAGTTATTCTAGAAAACAAGAAAGGAGGATCAAAACGTGAAAAAGAACCAAACTTAACTGCGATGAAAACTACTCCAAAAGGCTCCAGAGGACACCAAAAGACACCATGCCGTGGCGGGCCCTGAGAGTCTGCCAGGTGGGGCTGGCCGACCCCACCATGGTGCCGCCTGGTCCCTGCATATTTACTTTCAACACTTGCATTAGAAAAATAAAATAAAAATTCTCATCATGGCACTATATAAAATTTTAAGCCCCATATAAATAATTTTACAGAGCGTAAAAACCCATAAAGAAATATTCACCGTGGAGGCATAAAAATACAAAAATACCATCATTAATCTTCTTATATTTCATAGTATCACAAAAGTATTTTTGCATTGCATTTTTATACATATATACGGTAGAAATATGGGAGACACATAGGACCTACGACCCATCACATCCATAACCACAGTGCATCACTTTCATCACCTCCATATCTCCACTCTCCTTCACTCTGCACCGATCAGAACAAATATCTACCGAAAGGACGCATCCACTTACTTAGGCACAAAGCAAAGATCATTCAGAAAGAGGGAGAGGCCAAATGGCCACTAGGTGGGGCCGGCCGACCGGCCTGCTGCCTCGCCGCCTATAAATCCCATGCCTCCTGCTTGCTCTCGGCCTCACTCACAACTGCAGAGCAATCTTCCAAATTCAAAATTCTAGAAGAAAAATTCATACTTGAAATTCTCTTGAATTGAGTAGTGTTGGAGTGAGTAGAAGTGTGAGAAAGTTTGAGTATGAGAGTAGTGTGAAGATCTTGAGAAAGAAGGAGAGAAGTGCTGCTGAAGTTTGATCAAGAAAAATAGAATTTTAGAGTAGAGGTACTGTCCAAATTGAGAGAAGAATTTAAAAAGAACTAGGGTGAAGTCATGCCAACATATTGTTTAAAATATTCATTAAGAAACCTTGGATGACTAACCCCCTAGACGACTAACTTCTGGACGGCTAACCACTAACATTTTGATTTCCTGATCCCGTTCCACGAGTTGTGTTTTTGTCTCATTTTGCAGGAAGATGAACAAGCTTATCGGCAAGATCAAGCGTGCGGTATCATTCTGATCCACGAGAAGCTCTTCATCATGGGCAAGCTCTAACATGGAGGTTGATCCTCCATCTCCCACTGCTGGTGGATCATCATCTCGATCAACCCCCGTACAGAGGAACGTTCTCCTACAAGACAAGTAGCTCAAGCTCCGGGATGATAGGGAGAAGGACATCTACAAGAAGCTGAAGGACCAAGATTTCATTCTCACTCCTGCCTTTGACCCAGCCTTGCTCCAGGCCACAGGTATGGATTCTAAATTTGAACTTGTTTTCAAGAATATAGGATGGGAGGATGCATGGGACATAGATGAGCAGGGGTGCAAGCTTTTAACTATTGAATTTTTATGCACTTTGAAGCCCGGTGATTCAGAAGTTGCATTTAGACTGTTTGGGAAGGAGTATTCTATACCATCGAGACAGTTTAGTGGGCTTTTAGGATTCCCTATCCAATGTACAATTGATGTAGACTCCACCATAAGGCCAGTCTCAGTGGCCAGTTTCATTGCACTGTTTCCAAAACTACCACTTCATCAAGAGTGGAATGAAATCATGAACAAAACAACCCCAACATTGCAAGGTTTCATTTTGCCATTTCCAAGGCTAGCTAAAGAATTTAATTGTTGCATGATGGTGTGATCAAATACATCATATGAATCGTGTAGCCTTTCCTCCGCTGGAGCCACACTGCGCCATGTCTCCGCACGGGATCGCCTCCCTCGCCTGATATTGAAACGAGCCTCTCTCAGTGGCGTGTCACTCCATTTCCAAGACGTAGGTAACCGAGCCATGCTCGTTTCATCAGGATGAAACGAGTTTACTCTCTGTCTTCATAAATATACTGCCACATCATCAGGCTTGCTTACGTGGCACCTCATTTATTACCAATGAAACTGCTACGAAACTGCCGTTGAGACTGGCCTAAGGGATTTTGATAGAGATATGTTTTGGAGGGAAATCTCGAAATAAATGGTTTGCTACTGCCCACGCACTAATGATATTCACCTCTCGACTTTGCGTTTTATGCATAAGTGGCTAGGTTTTTCTTTATTCCCTAGAGTTGATATTCGTATAGTTAGAACTGATGAACTTAAGCTACTTTATGCTATGGTTAAAATAAAGAAAGTCTCACCTATGAAATTCATGATGACACAATGGATAGAAATTCCTGGCCTTAAGGGAGCTGTTGGGTGTACTTCCTTAGTTACCAACAATTCTAAGAATTTGAGTTTGTTGGAAAATGCCTCTGTCAACTATATTGACGGTCCCCATTCGCTCATTGATTATGGCTACTTTAATCATGCACATATGTTGAAAAAGGGGAAGGATGGGAAGTTGGTCATGATGTAATTGAATTATAAAAATGAGTTTCCATTACTAGACTAAACCCTTGGTCTGTATGTCGTAGATTATTTTGTCTTTAACCTGCAGAGATAGGAGAAAGCACCGCGTCGGAGTGTGTAACACCCCGGGTGTTATAGTGCTAATTAATCTGCCATGTCATCATAATGCATCGCAAAGCATCCCTGTTAGGTTAACATTGTTATGCATCAACTAAAACGAGTTTACTTCATTTAGGTTGAATGTGTTTCCCTGTGGTGTGCTCCGAAATCGAAAACCCTAATTTCGAATACCACCGCAAATGCTTAGTACATGCCCTGCGTAATTTGAAGTGCGCGACTGTGTTGCACACTAGTGTCAAGTGTAGGGTATGAGCTTAAGTACAACATCTAAAATGAAGCTCCAAAATTGAGTTTGAATTGGGGTCCCAAAACTTGTCGCGAGTTTTCCGATTCGAATTCGCATTCAAAATTGGGGAAAATGTAAAAGAATTTCAAAGTAAATTGGTCAACCAAGAGTGACATTTGGTCAACCATGTCATGTTGGTCCAAATGATGCCCTTGGGTGAGGTTTTGGTCACTAAGTAATCACAAATCAAAGAAGAAACAAATTCCAATTTGAAATCCCTCCAAAAACCCTAAATTTCAAAACCCTGTTTTACCCCTTTTGAAATAATTCAAAATCTAAGCAAAAATTTGGGAAAAAGTTCAAAACCAAGTTTGTAGAACTTTTCAAGGGCTACAACTTTGGTGTTTTGAGTTTTCAAAGTTTTAGTGTAAAATGTGGAGTAATTTTGAAAATAAACAAATTTCAGTTTTAATTCATTTTTGTCCCCAAACTAAGATTTCAAAATGGAGACTGAATTTGAAAAAGTTTTGAACAGCAAAGTTGTAGGTCTGGTCAAGATGAACAACTTTGATGTTTGGAGATTTTGAAGTTTCAATACAAAATCAAAAGTAATTTCTAAATTACCAAATCTGCAAAATGTGTCCCTTTTTGAATTTAAACTCAAATTTCAAAATCCAAGCAGAATTTGAAAAAGTGTTCAATACCAAACTTGTAGAGCTTGAAATTCTGAAGATTTCATACATTGGAAGATTTTCAAGTTATTATACAAATTTGAAAGTAATTTGAAAAACCAGTTTAAAATTCAAAGTTTTGAGGGGGGAGCTACAGTGCTAGGGCCAATCACCGTCGGCCACCGGCCGGCATGGGCGCCGGCGAGACGCCGGACGGCTTCGGCCAGCTTCCAGGCGCGCCCAGGAGCTCCAGCGCGACGACGCGAGCAGTCCCGTCCTGTTTCCGCGATCATCTTCTATAAATATGCCGAGCCGCCGTCGTTTTTCGTCTTCTCGATTTTCCGCCACCGTCGCCGCCGCTAGCTCCGCCGCTCGCCGCTGCCGCCACCGAGCCGTCTCCGGCCACGCCAGTCGCACCAACAGCATCGCCGCATCCTCGCGCACCCCGTGAACCACTCGAGCCAGCCCAATTCCGTCTGGATCGCCGCAGCCACCGCTTCCCGTGCTCAACTCCGGCGACCAAGCCGCTTCACGTGGCCAGCACCCTCCGCCGCCTCCCAGCGCCTCCTTGTGGCTTCGCTGCAACCGCTGTAAGCTTCTGATGCTCCCCGTGCTTTCGCTTTAGTCGCTACCGCCTTACATCGCCGGAACGCCGGTCACCGTCGCGGTCAGTCCGCCATGGCCGTCGGGAAGGGCTCCCCGGAGCTGTAGCTTAGCCGCTAGGGGCTAAAACGGATTCGTGGTGAGTCGTAGATGGTGTAGGATCGCTTGGTTGGGGGACCGAGGCACCGCACGCCGGCCGGCCACCGCGCGAGCATGGCCGGGTCGCGGGAGCGAGCGCGCGGGCGGGAGGAGGAAGATGACATGCGGGGTCGCGTTGTCAGAGAGAGAGCGGGCGCGAGCGCGGGGCAGGCCGCGGCTGGGCCGAACGCGCGGGCGCGTGTTGCTGGGCCGCCTAGTTGGGCCGGACCGCGGGGAAAAAGGAAAATCGGCCCAATTTCGTTTTTGTTTTTCTTTTTCAAATATTTGAATAGTGTTATTATTTGTTTATTTGTTTAAAAATTGTGTAGAGTTCCAAAATTCATGAAAATTTTTGTGTAAGCTTCCCAATGTATAAATTATCTAGGAAAAATGTTAAAGCATGAATTTGAACACTTTATGCAGTAGAAATAATTAGTTCCAATAAAGATTAAATGCAACTTCCAGTAATTTTAATAATTAATTTACTTATCCAAAAATTATGAAATTTATTGTGGAACTGTTATAAATCATTGTTAACCCCTAGAAAAAGTTTGAGCTTGTTTAGATAAAGTTTAATCAACTTCTAATTATGCCCTGATTATTTAAATAGAAAATAAATGTTAATTTGAGAACTTTAAGTGTTGTGTGCCTTTTGATTGAGTGATGTCCTTAGGTCACTACCCTTTTGTGATCTCTGGCACTTTAATTTCATGACTGAGCTCGTTAGTAGCTTGTTAGGTTAAGAGCTGGTATCGCGGGAACTCGTCGCTGCTAGTTAGTAGGTTTTCTGTTTACGACTGTACCGTGAAGGGAAGTTGTACCCGAATCGTAACGTGGCATGTTATCATCAAGCATCATGTTTATCATTGAGCATCATGTTAAAGCATGTTATGTATTCGTGTAGTCACCGCTTTCGAAGAAGCCGAAGTCATCGAGCAGGCCTCTGGAGAAGAGCGATCGTCGGCAGATCCCGGACCCGACGGAGGAGTTCACGAGTCTGAGTCAGTCGTCGTGTCAGAGCAAGGCAAGCCCCGGTGCATTTAAACCCTACCTTGTTATTTTTACAAATGTTTTAATATTTATATTATGGTTTATTGCATTAAGTAACTAGGAGTTAAGTGATAACCTAATTGCTGCATTACCATCCTTGATTATTACGATATTAACCTTGATACCTGTTTTACGGAAAATGCGTAGTATGCTTCGCTATGCTTAGAAGTTAAGCTTTTAAATGAAATGTTTACATAGCCATGACGGCATGCTGAATGAATATTGAAATATGAGAATGAACTTGAAAGATCGGGCGGGTGGTTTGGCCACTGCTAACATGCATTGGGAAAGGAGTCTCAATGTAGTGTTTCCGCCTTGTCAGTTAAGGACCGTTCGTTGTAAGCCTATTGTGTTCGAGACTTTGCAACTAGCTTCATGCCTTGGGTAAGCCCAACATGTTAGTGATTCCATTACGAGAACGTCTAACCTCGCACTGGGAGTGGAGAGATGGCGGGAGTAACGTGTACCCTCGGGGCTAGAATCGGGCCGGGTTCGAGGAGTACTGTACTCTCGGGTGGCGATGGACACGTTCTGGTTTTGGGAGATCTAAATGAGGGTTGATATATGCAAGATTCGGTTCTACATATATCGTGATGTTAGAGATCCCCAGCTGGGTATAATCGGTTCGAATCGTCGTTGCTCCTCGGTTATGGAGACTTGATCACCTGACTTGCATCGTAGTTAAGAACTGGAATGAAAGAAAGAATGAGAAAGGTTTGGATGACAATTACTTTGATCTAGATTAGGATCACATAGATTTGGTTAATGAACCATCAATGGTAAAAGTAAAATGTTGAAAATAAGGACTTACTTTAGTGAGCTTTTCTGCAAAAGAAAATATTGACTCTAGATTACCCGTACCTTGATTCCCTAAAGCTAGCATGCCCTTGGAGTCTTTGTCTTAGTCGGGTAAGTCTTGTTGAGTACCTTTGTACTCAGGGTTTGTTGAACCCCTTGTTGCAGGTGCGGTTCATGAACAAGTCTGCTTCGAGCCTTGTTGCATGACCGTCGTGGTTGAAGAAAGCGACGACGAGTAGACTGTGTGGCCTTTGGGCAAGGCATCTCGCTTGTGTGATGTAATAAAGTTACTACCGATACTTCTCTACTACTGGTTTGTAATAATGTACATAAGGTTTGAAGTTTAAAAACTGGTTTGTAAACCTATGTTATTGTAAGACTTCCGCTACTTTACTCTGTTGAATATTTTGAATAAACTGTTGTAATATTGCAATACTCCTGTGATTGGATCCTGTTCGGAGGAAAGCAGGCCTTTTAAGTTATGGTGAACATAAGTACGACTGTCAGAGGTCATTATGACAATGATGTGTACTTGTGGGCCATCATAATTAGGAGGTTCTGTGACAGAGTGCCCCTGTGAGAATCACCCGCAATCCAAATCCTCGGTACCATGGAGATGACCCCGCTCCAGAAGGCCCTGCATTCATCAGCTATGCAGGATTTGATCAAGCAAGACCTTCCCAGGTGCACCATCCTCAGCATGCAGGCTAGGATTAGCTGAAATATTCCCGTATGCACCAAACTAGACATGCTGAGTGGGAACAGCCTTCTCTGCATCATTCGTAGAGTTCCTGGCATCAGGGCTCAAGCGGGCAATGGCATTACGGTAATTTCGACTACTATCAGCAACAGTCTTATTAGGAGGTCTCTAGTGGTTTCCAGGGAGGACGCATGTCCTTCTCCACTCGCGGTTTCCACAACCACCCCATGGGCTCGCATGATTATCACATGGGCCATCATCCACCTCCTATGGGATATCATGAACAACAGATGGAGCACTCTCGTTTTGACACTAGGCTCACCGCCATCAAGGTAGGATAGTAGGAGATCCGGAACACTCTTCACCAACATTCCCAGTGGCAAAAACAAGCAGGACAGACCATTACCACCATCCAGCAGCAGCAACAGGAGAATGACAACTGGAACTGGTTGTTCCAAGGCCTCAACATTGGCCACCCGCCTTGCTGAAGGACCGCAGCTACACCTAGCTTGGGGGAGGACCCCCGTTATCCAAGGTAAGTTTTCTTTCTTGCATTTTATTTTTAGTTATTTATTTTTGAGTTTGTTATATATTAGCTTTTTAAAAAATAAAAAATGTGTGTATGTGCATAGTTTGCTTTAAGTATGATTTGCTTAAGATGTGCTTTAGTCTATTATCTTGTTTTAAGAGTCAATGAATAAATAGAACTTGAAGAATGATCTCACGTAATGGAAATGATGGATAGTTGCTCTATTATAATTTCTTTCAAGTACCTAGTTTTCAGCCTTAAATTCTTCCAAGTTTTGGATAAAATTAATTTGACATGAGAATTTGCTCTGAACTTGAAACTCGTGGGTAGCATATGCTTGATCTAAGTCTAGGTAATTGACGGATATGATATGAGAAGATTTGAGCTACTATTTATCTTGTTCTAAGTGACACTTGAATTTTGGATATTTCTTTTGAAGAACATGAAAATGTCACATAATGAGATCCTATATAGCAAAGCTTGAATTCCTACTAAAGCCAAACATGTTTATTTAGGCTAGGAAAACTTCCACTTTTATATGTTACTTGTTGTGTATTGAGTTTACTCAAGCTTTGTTGATGTCTTATAAGAGGTTTGTCATACTCTTAAAATCAAGATCACGTATACACCACCCACAAATGCACTACTCTTATACTGGGAGTAGGCACAAAAACATGTTTTCCATTTAGATCCACCCAAAAATGTTTTCCTCCTACACTGAGAGAAAACACCAAAAATATGCTTCATAGGTTTTCACCAAATAAATGCTCTAAAATTCTTGTTGCTATCTCTCAAAATTCCTATTGCAGAAAAGAGGCATGTGCTATACAAAAGTTATTCAAAAAAAGAAGAGAGAAAAAAGAATTTTTTAAAAAATGGACAAGTGTCCGAATTATTAAAACAATGGGTACTTAGATGCCCGTATGAAAAGTGAGATGAATAAGATAGCCCATATTTTCTTGCAAAGTTATTTCCAAAGTTCAAAAGAGAGAGATGTTTTTAAGGAGTATAGCAGAATTAGGCTAGCCACCATTTTTATATATCCACAATATTCCACACACATACACATCTTGATTTGATTATATGAGTTAATTCTCTTTGGATCTGAGATTTGACTTTACAATATATGTATTGTGAGTATGCTCTCTTATATACCCTTCCTATGAGCTCTACATAAGTATTAGTTGTAGGAAGAGAAAGGCATAATATTATATTTGCCTTGGTGAGGATCTATAAATAGCACATATATGAGAGACTTGAGAGTGTCATACAACGGACTCTCTGATTTTTATTTTTGAAAACTTATAAAAACTCCAGAATGATGGTTGAACAAAGAACTTGAGACATAATGCTTGACTTGATCGTTCTGTCTTTCAATTGCTCAAGATCCAAATAAAAGCTCAAAAGCCCCATGGTTGAAGGAAATATGGGTAAATTTGAAAGTCAGATCAGTGAATTTCAATCCGGAAGAGAATTCTTGTTTAAATGCATGTGTACTTTTAATGAGTTCCTGCAATGTTTTCAAAACTCTAAAACTCCTGAGTCATTGTGAGATTTAGCTTTGCTCGGGGACTAGCAAAGGTTTAGCTTGGGGGAGTTTGTTGACGGTAGTTATCATCCATCATAAACTGTCAACATAACTTGTGTAAATGCATAAAAAGGATCACCATCATAAACTTAGGGGTTTAAACTGATAATTTTCATGAGTTTTAGTGAATCTTTATTTTCAGCAGGGATTATTCTAGAAAACCGGCAATAGGGATTAAAACGTCAAACAAAACTGTGCTTATCGTTGACGATAACAACTCTAGAAGGTTTCAGAGGACACCAGAGGGTAACCCACGCAAGATGACCTATAGAGCATGACATGTGGGGCTGGCCATCCCCACCTGCAGGCTAGCCGACCCCTAGGCCCAACTTGTCAGCCTTCGCTTCAACATCGGTTCCTCCACCGCCTCATAGGATGCATCTACACCGTTACTTCAAGTCGGTTTGATTTGAGGGCTCAGGATTGACGATCTGGCCTATATATACCAGCCCCAGCCCCCATCCCTCATCATCAAGTCATAAGTCAAGAGTAGACCAAAAATTAGGGTTTCTAGAGAGAAGAGAGTAGGCCTTCAATTCTTCGAGTTTCTAGTATAGGCTAGCTAACAAGGTTCAAGTAGAGTTTGGGCTGTCGCTCAAGATTTTGGATCTACCATCTGGAGACTGGTACAACCATTGTATCTCTATATTTATGACTTTATGTTACTTTAATATTATATTGCTATTTATTATGTTCCTAGTTTGCTCTAGTTGTATGCTTAATATAGTTATGATTGATGATGAATATATGCATATGTTCGCAAAGCTCTTAGCTCAGTACTCGAGTGAGTTAAGTGATCGACATTATGTAACCATGGTGCTTAGATATTGTTTGCCTGTGGATGCATTCTGCACTCTGGGTCATGGGTAGATCGCGGATGTGACACTTCCATTGAGTCCTTTGTAGTCTACTCCCTGTTTGTAGAGTACGTAGAACAATGTTGCGAAGGGAGACAAGCTATGTTCTTAATGTTCCTTAGTAACGTTCCATATGCATAGATCCAAAGTTAGTTATATTATAAATGAGAGTGTATATACTTGAGTGTATAAAAGACTTAGTATTTAGGAATGACTTAGGAATCTTGTGCTCTTAACGAATCTCCTGCCTAGCCATACTACATTTATGAGTCTCTATTTCTATCTCTGGAATACCATTATTACCTTACATTTATTATTTATTTATCACTTGACTTACCTTGCTAAAGAACAAGAGTGGTTTTTATCATAAGTATACATATTAGTCAATATCTCTATGCCAACTTAACTCCCTTGCTCTTCCCTCTAGATTAAATATAAATAACGATACTTAGCATACTCCCGAGTGAAATGCTATAATGGTATATTATCTGTACGCTTGTGAATACTTACTTTTAATATTATTATCTCTGAGTTTACAAGTGTCATTAATAATTACCAACAACGTATTTCTGGCATCATGCTAGAGATGACAACTTAGTAAAGAGTGATGGTAAGAAATGTCAACAAAAACCGTTGCGATCTCCTTTATACTCCTGTTATCTAAGCCTTGTTGCGAAGTCAGTTAAGTTAGATTTAGTTATTCTTACACATGTTTCCTTGAGGTCGATAAATTATCCTGAAACTATTTACCCCATAATCCTCTGAAAGGATTTATTATCTTGAAGGATAAATTTTATTTGTTTTGCATAACTAATAAGTGGTTATTTATGCACGAAGCATATTGCTCTTGTTTACTTATATTATAATTCATTGAAGAATGGTAAGCCAACATTTTGTTATTACGGTACTGCATACCATTATTAATCACACAGTTATGAAAAAAATGTGGACTAAACAATGAAGTTCAAAGGATGACTTTATGAAGGGGAGCAATTTGAGTAAATCTACGTTGAAGGTAATTAAAACCACTAGAATTACAAAGATCATGTTGATCATATTTGTTAAAACATTGAAGTTTATGCATAGATCATGAAGATAAATATCTATTCATGAAGAATAGAATATCTTAAAGAATATATGACCAAGAAGGTTAAATGTTTACTCTTTTTTTCCTAAGTGAGTTTTTACTTGAAAGTTTCTCACACAAGGTTTTTAATGAGACAATATGTGCAATGCAATTAACGAATGCGATGTACTCTTTTCTTCGAGAACCATTTTTCCACTGGATTTTCGGATGGAGTTTTTAATGAGGTATGTGTATATTGTGGTAATCGTCTAAGGGGGAGTGTTGTAAAACATACGGACTCTATCTAGAAGGAAAGAAGGTGGAATCTCAATCCTAGTCCGTTTATATATGGGTTTTTACTAAACTCTTATATCTTGGCAGAACTATATATACGTGGGAGCTCTATGTTGTAATTATCAATATTTAGAGAAATAAAGAATAGTCTTCCTATCTCTTATGTCTATGTGTTTTACTTTTATCTATTACGTTAATCATAAGAGACAAAGAGAAAAAGATCCTAACCGCTGACAACATGTTTTACAACACTCCTAACGCGCGTGAACAAGTGAATATGATCTTCCTTCTGGTACGTACCTCAGCTGGACTTCCTGATCCTGCGCCTACCCATAGATTGTATATATGTGCAAACTTAGCTCTGGGAATACCTCAGACAACAGTGATATGACTTGCTGGAGAGGCCAAACAAAACATCAAATATGTCTGTGATCCACCGAAACAAGATCCTTTTTCTTCTGCCTGCATGCACAATGGATTTCCTTGCTTGACCTGTGCTACAAAAACTTCACAAATAGAAAGTCTGGTATCCGATTGCAGACCATTGAGATCATTGTCCTTAATCACTGGGTGCTCTGCTTAGCTTTTCTTCACAGCGTACAAAGCCCCTATTCCGAACTTCATCCAAATGATTTCCGTGTAACACCATAACCCAGACAGCTGCTAACGGGAGGCTCTGAATCCTTCTCTAGAAACCTCAAACAATGATTGTCTCCAAGAACGGCTTGATATGTCTAGCCAGATAAAATTCTTAACAAATATAATTATACCTAAATATATCTAGATACACTCAGCCAAACAAGACGATTGAAATATATGCACTCGGCCAACCAAGCCAGAGTGAACATATGCACTCGGACAAATTTGAGTGCCAACAACATGACGTTGGCACATCGCTAGCCTATCATGGGCCGGGAGGGAGTGGTGTAGCGAAAACGCAGCGTCACATGCGCTTGTGACCACCGGCTCTATCTCAGCCCTTAATGGATAGGTGGGTCCCACTCCCTTTTAGATTTTTTAATCGTTTAATCTCCCAGCGCCTATCTCATCTCCCTCGGGGTCGGACGCTCGCAAGGTGTGGCGGCTGCGCCTCGTCTTCACCGGTGCCGTGCCCTCCGCCGGATTCTGCGCCACCGGAGCCTGCGCCGTCGGAGCTCATGTCAGTCCGCGCCCCCCGCATCACCAGAGCTCGCGTCGCTCGCTCTGCCGGAGTTCTCATCTTCTCCATCTCCAGCACGGTTAAAAAGGAGGTCGGAGAAGGAAGGCCAGCCAGACGGTGGGGATGGTCGTGGGGCGACTTTCAGGTTCTAGCGGCGTAGGTGACGGTCGGATCAGGCCGGGGCAGGGGCGTCTATGGCCAGAACTTGCCACGGAGGAAGGATGTGGCGGGGGCGGCGGAGTTCGGGCATGGCACCGGTGGAGGACTTACACCCTGTTCGTTTTGCTGGATCAGCAGAATCAGCAGCCATCCAGCGGTGTTTTTCTCTCACAACAAACCAGCGAACAGTACTTTCAGCCACAATAAACCAGCGAAACGAACATGGTGTTAGTCATTTTTTGGTATACTTTAATCCAGATATAATACATCACACGTATCATAACACAAATAATAATGAACGGGACATCAACTAACAAACATGCTAATCACCGCTCCTATGGACGGATGATGATGACCTGCTTTAAGTAGTTGATGTAGGCTAGATGCAGGAAGAGGCACGCAGTGCAGTGCTACGAGCAGTTGCCACGAAGTAATCGTTCACACGTGGAAAACAAGAACTGGATGTTATCACCAAGCTCAGACATGATGACCTGCTCTAAGTAGTCGTTCTAGGCTCGCCACAAGAAAAGGTAGCAGTGCGGTCCTACGAGCGGTTAGCACGAAGCAATCGTTCGCACGAGGAAGACAACAATAACTGGATAGTGAATAGCAAAGCAAGAACGCGGTGGAGAATGGAGGGAGGAAGCATCGTTCTCGGATATTGAAGTGATGTAATGTCAGGATATTTTAGTTCTTCAATTAGTTTCCGGTGACTCAGGGGGCGAGTCTTTTTAGCCTTGGGACAGGCTTTCTTTTCTGTTGTTTGAACCTTAATTGTTGAACTGATATCACCTATGTGTATGACTTTGTTATTGGCTTTTTTAAAAGCCGAGTTAATCTCCTTTTTAAAAAAGAGAGAGAGGGAGGAAGCTGCCAGAGGAGGGTAGAAAAAAATTGTGATTGTACTACCACATATTTTACTCATTTGCCTAGGCGAGGCTTGGCACCACATGATGGCGCGTGCGTAGCCCTCTAACTCTTCTCCTCAACTAGTCTACAGGAGCACACAGAGCTTCATATTTAAATTGAGCATTTCTTTTTTGTGTTTTTCATATGATACTAACCCTACTTTCACTTAGTACTAAATGTGGACCTTCAGAATTTCTTTGAGGCCCAGTTAATTAAACAGTAAGTACCTGTCGTGGATACGTGACATGTATATATGCACGGGCATCATCAAACGCCTTAGGAAGTTAGGTTCAAAAGAGCCAAAGACTACATATTGGCCCTGTTCGGCAGGCTGTTTTTTTTTTTTTCTTATAAGCCGGCTGTGGCTGATTTGCTGTGAGAGAAAAATACTGTTCCACGGCTGATAAGCCGTGCTGATAAGCTCAGCCGATCAAGGGAATTGCTTACCGTAAAAAACTGTACGTAGTGGTGCAAGTGCTGCTTCTCGCCCGCGGACGCAGCGGCGGTGCTGGCCAGGTCCATGGCCACCAGCGCCTGCGCTCCGGTTGTCCGACCGGAGCGTCGTCTCGCAGAACTCCTTGGTGAGCGCCGTCAGCCCGAGCCCACGGTAGTGGTGCGCCTCGTGGCCCTTGGCTTTCTCACACGCCGTCGCCACCAGGTCGCCGTTGTTGGTCATGGTAGACACCGGCGGCGTCGGTGGTGAGGCAGGGTGCTGCCGCGACACACACGGAAGGCCATGGCCATCGATGGAGCTGCCATTGTATAGTAGCATGAATCAGTTGTTGAGAGTGCAGATTTATTTGTAGGGCTAGCTAAGCTTTGACAAGTAGCTAGCACTAGTAATACTAGTAGTAGTGCATATTAATTAATTACTTAATAACTAATTAATGTGAAACATGTACTAAACAGTACAAACAGTAGTAGTGTCAAATGTTGGATTAAAAAATAATGGAAGTGTCTACTCATCATTCGGCTGATTTCTATTTGTGTTTCAGTCGATTTTTCCCAACTAATCAAATCAGGACACGTGCACATGGAAGCTAATATGTACGAACAACAAAAAAAGAACAAAAAATTCAATTGATATTTCAGACCTGCGAAAGGCAAATTTTCTGGAGAAAAAAACGACGCTAAAAAGAGCGGGACAACATCTGCAACCAAAACCCGTTGTCATACTATAGGCAAAAAGAACGGGAGGGACATCTGAAGCATTAACCTGTAATCTAAAAATCCAATAACAGAACACTCTTGGACAAGAAAGACAAAACACCTAGGTACACCAAAAATAAGATCCAACGTATCTATAGTTATCAGATCGCAAGAACAGAAGGAAAAGATGCGGACGAAAGGAAAGGGAAAACCAACTCAAAAGAAGAAAAACTGATGAAGATGTATATCGATGACAATACACCTCAAGATCAGGTACTACTTACCCCTAATTCATCAGTCTGCTTCTCCAATCTTTGGACTTGCAATTTGCAAATAATGTAATCAACCATGACTACAAACTTGAAAAAAAAATGCAAAGCAGATTCAAGATTCACCAGATTTCGGGCTTCTCATGTACAAGGCAAACCTGTTATTTTGGGATCAAGTAGAAACTCAGGCGGTCTAGCCTAGTGAATCATGTGTTCGGCCAAAAATGTTTTGGCTACCAATCACTAACATCGAAGGGCAAGGAAAATGAGTCATGATCACTAACATCCAAAAGGGCAAGGAAAATAATGAGTCATGTGCTGGACAGCAATAAGATCATGCAAGCATTGCAAAACGAGATAATACTCGTATAGACAATCATAATAAAAGACTAGTAATCTGGATTCATAATAAAAACAGTAACTTATATATGTCCTGTAGTGGCAACCAACATCCTCTGAAATGTCGCCAATCAAGCTTCTGAGGGTGCAGCACATGTCCACAACTAGCATATGTCCATGGTTTAGTTGGAGAGAAGTTGTGTCACTGAAAGGAGGCAAGCGGACACACCAAACTGTATCCCTGTCCATGGTTGCCGAGACCAGCTCCGGTTTCTTTTCCTCTTCCTTAGTCTCAGTGTCAAGTTCATAGATGTGCAGCACAGGACTGACATGAGATACCACAGCCATCTGGAAGTAGGCGCAGTTCGCCTGAATGGTTGGGAAGCAGCGTCAGCAGTTCAAGCATGACCAATCTGAAACACAGCCAGAACTGAATCTGGAAGACTAGCTAGCGACACATGCAGACTACAAAGCTCATTGCAAGAGAAATTAAATAAAAATAAAATTGGTAGCTACAGCTCAAAAAGAGAAGGCAACTTTGATTTAACACAAGACTTTCTAACTGAAACTGACCTACAGCTACCCATCAGCCAACGGGCCAAGCATCCAAACAACTAAAGCTAAAAGGAGGCTAATAGAAGGAACAAACATCAAAGCATGCAACAAATTCTAAATGTAGATTGTTGTATCTTGCAAGTGACATTGCATAGGAAATGAAACCACACTCATCTCAGTCACCTACTACTCCGAATTTTCTAAAACTCCCTGAACCACAATAAACTGAGTTGCAAAGAAATTAACCAAAGCTACAGACTAAGGATCAATATAGAAATGTAGTATGAAAATGACATGGCTCACAAACTGAATACACATTGACTCGCTAGGGGTGACAATGCAAACCTGTAAGCTCGACTGAGGGATTGTCTCTGCAATACCGAAATGCCACTGCTACTACCTCACTGAATCAAGCAATCAGGCTGCAGCTGCTTCTGACCAAGCCAAGCTATAGCTGCTGCACGAAGTTACTGAAACTTAGTACCTTAAACATGATGGGACTGAGTTACATAAACTGAAACTAGGATACTGAAAAATAAAAATGAAGATTGCCTTGGTGCAATTAAAACTTATACTGAATATATAATTAAGACGACATAAAGATTAAAAAATTAACTAAAACTGAACTAATAACAATCCTGAACCTGAAACTAAAGTATAGTCTAGGAACTAGAAACCTGGAATTATAAAACTAAAAAAATAAACTAAAAAAACTAGAGTGAACTAAAAACTGAACTGATAACAATCCTGAACCTGAAACTGAACTGAAAAAATAATGAAGCAGATATGGGCACAACCATACTAAACCTGAAACTCAAATACTGAAGCTGAGAACCTAGATTCTACAAGACTGAACCTGAACTTAAACTACAACATATAGACCTGAACTTCTGCTGCACGAATAAACTGAAATTTAATTCACTGAAACTCTAATGCAGGTTATAAAACTGAACTGAACCTAGATTCTACAAGACAACCTGAACTTTAACCCAAAATAGATTCTACTGGACTTGAACTGAACTAAAAAATAAAATAGGTTCTGCTTACTTAACCTGAAATTGAAATGAACTAATGACCAATGAGAAACACATCCAAAAATGAATTCCAGCTAGTTGATCGGGACACAGGGAAAATAGCATGCGAACAAAAGGAAAGACAAAATCAGCTCAAAGAATACATACTGATGAAGATGCAGATCAAGATGATAATACCCAACAAAATCAGGTAATACTTAACCCTAGATCATCATTTTCTGCTTCACCACTTCTTTGGACTCAAAAATCTGCATACAAACTTGAAAAAAACATCAAATTCAGGATTCACAACTTTCTAGGTTGTTGTCAGCCTGATCTCTTCTGAAGATACATCCCCCAAGTTTCTCGTGCATGCATTTTCTCTTTGTAAAAAAGCAATCACACTTTGTGTTCCGTTTTTTTTTTTCTCAAATTAGAGTAAAGAATCACAAATTGATACTTGCTAGCACAACTAGATTTAGTGTAGGCAAAGGGAGGACAGACTAGCAGTTGCAGTTACCATAGCACTACTGATAATTAAAGAAGCACATCCCAGCAATCATAAATTAAGCATTGAGGAGTTAGCAAAAAGAATTACGAGCTGCTAGTTTTCGAAAGCAAACCTGATGACCAACACTTGTTATACGGTGCTGGTTGCTAGCTTGCTGCTACTGCTGTCTGGGGTACCTGCATAACAGATGGAGACAGGAAACAATCTGCATAACTGAAAGAGAGGCAAGCAGAATAGGAAAATGTAGAAAGGAAATTGCAGCCCGACTTTCTTTCAGAAAGTAGCAGCAAGCCAATACAGCTTGCATATGTAAAAGAATACTGAACCTACATTCTACAAAACTGAAACAAAAATTAACTGAAAATAGATTCTGCTGGACTTCAACTGAATTTAAACTGAAAATATGTTCTACTAAACTTAACCTGAAATTGAACTGAACCTAAAGTATAACTGAAAATAAATTCTACTACACTTAAACTGAACTTAAACTGAAAATAGGCAAAACTCAACTTAACCTAAACTTGAACAAAACTAACACTGAAAATATATTCTACCAAACTGAACAATAAATGAACCTGGATTCTACTGAACCTGAACTAAAACTTATACTGAAATTTAACTTTTCCTTGCAGGTTGACAGCCCAGAAAATAAAATAAACACAAATGTAAAGATTGTCAATGCAGTAAGCGCAAGATCCCTAGAAACAAAGGTATGTACATGAGATAGTTTACATTGATATTTCCTAGCCAACATTTAAATTGAAAGACATGAGATTAAAAAAATAAAGAAAAACGGTAGCTACAGCTCAAAAAACACAAGGCAACTTTGATTAAACACAATACTTGAAACTCACGCTTGCCAAACTTGAATAAACAAATAGCTTAGATCGCAACCACAAAAAACTGAAAGGCTTTGGTACTATACGCCACACTTGAAGATATATAGTGCTATGAATGTACACTCTGAATCATATGCAAATCACAGTAATATACAGATTCACTTAGAAGCCAATGCAGATGTTTGCTAAGGAATCATGTTAATTTGTACCCGCTGGATACACAGAGGCGATGAATCATAGGATTAGAGTAAGGGAAGAATACCTTCGCCAACTCAACAACAACACGAACGAGCACTTCCACAGGACGATTCGGAGGAGGCGTAGTCAAGGGAGAGGCGCGACAGCAGAAGGGCTCCGGCGACTAACGGCAAGCACTGCCTCCCCGCATCTGGAAGATGAACAGGACAGCACAAGGGGAGGGCTTCAATTGGATATGGAGGAGGCGTAGTCAGGGGAGAGGCGCTAGAGGAAGAAGGCTCCCGTCACTACCGGCAAGCACTGCCTCCCAAGCACAGGGGGATGGGTTCAATCGGATATTTCCAGAGTACAGGTGCGGGCCATCTTACGGTTCGCACGGAGCCAACTGGTCTGGACAAAGTTTCAAAAAAAAAAAAACAAAACTGGCCTGGACAAACGAAACAGGCCACAGCGGAAAGCTAGCCCACAGAAAAAACGACCGACGATATGAATGACATAATCAGCCGACTGACGAATACAAATTTCGAAAAATAATTGCTACTCCACCCATTCAAAATTATAGGTTCATTTAAACTTTTCTAACTTTTAACAAGACTATATAAAATTGCACCAGACATCTATGGCATCAAATTAGTTCCATTAATCTTGCCATAAAATATGTCTTGATATGCTGTATTGGTATATGGTATTGTAGATATTAAACTATTTTAAAAAACCTTGTAAAAATTTGAGAAAATTGATTTGAATAAAACTGAAGTGACGGATAGTTTGGAACACTGGGAGTAAATGACAAGCAGAAGTGGAACCATGATGCTAATTGGGTTGAAACTAAATAAACAACGGTAATGTTACAAACAGGACGTCCGACGTCAGCGACTCCTTCCATATGAACGCGTGGCGTGACGTGCATCACAATTCTGTCTTTTTTTTTCTTTTTAATTCCCTGCTCATTTCCATATCTCTTATTCTCATCCACTCATCGCTTTCTTATCTGCTTCCACTACGTTAACGTTCTTCTCTGTTCTATTTCCCTTTCTCTATACTCTTCTTTGTTTCCCCAAGCGCACAGGCAGATCCTTAGGCCTAGCTGGTCGTGAAGATGAGGAGGTACCTAGAGGTCACCCTGGGCATTCGGTATTACTGAACCGATCGGTTTGGTACTTCGGTTCGCAGAGAAATTCAATTCCTCAGGAAATAGGTACCAATCAGTTCCTTCTAAATATCGGTACCAAGGAAATTCGATTTCGGTATTTTTGGTTCGGTTTCGGTATTTACCGAAAAATACCGAACAGGTCACATGGACATATAATAGCAGGTTCAAAAGCTAATTTTGGACATAATTTAGACATGATTTCATAGAGAATAATTTAGACATGATTTCATAGAGAATAATAGTGCCAAATACATACATATAAAAGTCCACAAGACTATAAGAGTAGAGTACCACAAATACATAATATAATAGACTAAAATAGTGCTATCAATAACATAACAACACTCAAACTCAGCACATTTCGGTAAATTCGGTTCCCCAAGGTGAAGTACCGAAATTCGGTTTCTAGAAATTAGGAACCGAACTGGGTATCAAAATTCAGTTTTGGTATTTTCGGTTCGATTCTCGATTCTCGATATTTTGTGCCCAAGGTTACCTAGAGGTGGCTCGCATAAGCCTAGAGATGTCCCTTGCGGTAGAAGGCGTATGTGAGGCGGAAATGCCCGCTGCCTAGCAACTCGTTGTCAGCGAGCTCCGCACAGCTAACGAGCACATCGATGGCCTCCACGCGCCAACGAGCCTCCATTTGCGAAGCAACAAGGAGATGTTTGCGCTGAAAGAGCATGTTGCAAACTATGTTTCAAGTGTTTTAGATGTTTTAGAGATATGTTGCAAGTGTTTTATATCAATGTTGCAAAAGTAGATCGGGATGTTGTATATGTTGAATGGTTGTACACGTATGTTGCAAAGGTCTGTTACCAATGTTTCATTTGTGTTTTCGGACATATGTTGCAAATGTGTTTTATCTGGATGTTGCATATATTTCACACATATGTTGCATGTGTTTTATCCGGATGTTGCATATGTTTGCAAAGGTTTTCAAGTGTTTTCAGGTGTTTTTTTAAGTATTTCAGAAGCATGTTGCAAGTGTGTGTTTCAGATGTTTTCAGTTGTTTTTCATAAAATGTTGCAAGTGTTTTATCCGAATGTTGAATATGTTGTAATGCCTACTGTCGATGTCAGGACCCGGGAGGGCCCTAAGCCGATGAGTAAATTTGTGTTGCGTGTTCCCTACTCCGAATGGTGATGCAAAGAGAATACACATGGGGTTTATCCTGGTTCGGGCGAAATAAGGCCCTACGTCTAGCGGGAAGAGAAGAGTGTTGTATTTCTTTTGCACCTAAGTGCTTGTGTAGGGGTTACAAGCCCTGAGAGAGGGAGTCGGTCCCAAGTCTCAAAGGAGGAGTACTACGAAGTGTTGCTTGAGATGTTGATCTCGGATGCGTGGGAAATGTCGGTCTTGTTTTTCTGCCCTTTCTTGTGTTCCTCTTTCCTCCCGAGAGAGCTCCTAGCCCTCCCCTTTTATAGACACAAGGAGAGGGCCTAGGTTTAAGATAAAAACCCTCGGGGTGTCTTGGAGAAGAAGGTAGGACGGGTATTGTGGGCGCTGCTGTAGCGACATGCTCTGGTGCGTGGAGGCCATCTCGGGGCGTCGTGACGATGTGGACGATGGGACGGCAAGATATCTTGGCGCTGTAGGGAACATGCGACTCCCTATGGTCGATGTACGGGTCGTGGTTTTTGTTCGACCAATGGCGGTCGAGCTGAGTCGGTACGTGGTCGAGAAGGGTCGACAGGAAATGGATAAGGCCGAGCCCCAGAAGTCTCGAGATATGACCGGTGGATAGTGCGAGTCATGACGGGAATAGTGGTTGTCTTTCGTTGCCCATCCCGGGATGGGCAGTAAAAGTAAGATTAGACATGGACGTCATTCCCACGTCGGTGGCGTTGTGGCCACGTTGGTGGGAATGGTCGCATTAAATGCTCTGTCGGGTGAGTAGGTGGGCGAGGGGGTCGACCGGATCGACCCTGGGTTGTGCGAGTCAGAGATTTCCCAAGGTCGAGGCTTCCCGTTGAGCGAGCCTCATATGAGTCGGAGCGCAGTCGAGGGCGTTCTGTCTGCATGTGCGTGTGGCCCCGATCGTCATATCCGTGTGGATGGGGTCTTACCTGATCCTTCTCAGGGGTTCTCATGGTGCGATTTCCTCGGGGTTTTGCTCCTTTTAATCGTAGGTTTTAGGTATCCTTAATTTAGGTACCCGACACCTACACACATATGTTGTAAGCATATATTCTAAATGTTTTATTTGTTTTAGACCTATGTTGCAGTAAGTCCTACATGTTGCAAGTATTTCATGAGGCACATGCGGTCCCCATGGGGCGGGCGAGCGCAAGGAGGGTGCAACAGGGCGAGTAGACGCAGGCACACAGCATGGCGCGGGCGAGCAGCAGGACCGGGCAAGCAACAACAGGGCGAGCAGGGAGCGGCGAGTATATAGCAGGGCGAGCATTCCTGCTCAGATGCGCGTTCATAAGTGGGGGCAACAAGAGGGAGTACGTGAGAGATAGCCACCTGATGTGGGAACCATCGCAAAGGTAGGGGCACTGGAGCGTTACTGTTTTCTGCTGATCCGTTTCGACCGCTGGCCGAGTCCATGAGTGGGGGCAACCAGAGGGAACACGTGGGAGATAGTCACCCGACGTGGGACCCATCGCAGAGGTAGGGGCATTGGAGCGTTGCCGTTTTCTGCCGATCCGTTTTGGCCGATGGCAGGCCCAGCGGATAGCCGAGGGAGGTGCGCTCCGCTGGCTGTTCAGCCGCAAGTCCACGAGTGTGCAGGGGTGAGTGGACCGCACGGGCGAGCACGTGCTGGGCTGAGCGGCGGGTGCGTTGCGGGTGTCCGAACGCTGGAAGCCCAATAAACAAGCCCCAGGCCGGCCATCAACAACTTCAGAGAAGAAAGCCATTAGCCATATGAGCAAGCCCTCACAAGCGTAGCTCAGATGTAGCAAAGGAAACTGAATGATCTACACATTTTTTTTAAAGCGTGCATTGGTACGTGCTTCATTGAGAAATAAGATTCGTACCACGCCCTGGATTGCAACACGGTGAGATACCGTTAGCTACCGAGAAAGACACACACAAGGCACCGGCTACCAGGAGCTGTAAAGGTGTACTTAGGAAACTAGTGTTGCGACTAAAGAAGCTTGCCGGTGGCGCCTGCTAGCAAACCTGGGCGGCCAGCGACGCGAGACTCCCAAAGCCGGCGGCAATCCAGGTGTCCGCGTCCATGATCTGCACATATCACATCCATCTCCTGCACTTAAAATTACAAATACAAGCTGTGTGTTGCAGGTGCTCCTGGACAGGGCCATTCTCTGTTTCTTTTCAACTAGTTTCTACAAACACGCACGCACTCTGCCAATGGCAAATTGGCAATGGATGGATCACAACAAACTCGACAGACTGAATCTACACAACACGCACACTCAGATATGCACACACTTCAACCACACACAGCAAGTGTTTTCTGAATCCTTTTTGGACGTATGTTGTTGCTTCAGCCTTAAGGACTGAACAAGGATGTACACACACCACTCTGTACCACACAAGGATTCAGTCCTACCATCTCATCACTTAGCTTCTCGCCTCCTTCGTCCCAAAGCAGCCTGATAACAGTCAATCAGAAGACATTCATCATGAGTTTAATTTGCCAAGATCGATGCCAAATGCTCAATGAGGAAGCAGTGATAGATGGTGATCTCATTCATCTCAAAACTTACCACAGAGCAGGTCAAGGAACCGCTTCAATGGATTGCTCTGTACTCTGCTGCTCACACTGCTACGTTGGTTTGCCTAGTGAAACGAAAAATACAGGATAAGGCAAATTATAGATATAGTATCATCGATCCAAGAGGATGCACCACAAGGACAAACATCAATTGTTAGTCAGGCCTGGTTTCTTGAACTAATAAGCAATTGGAAGAGAGGACATGAATGTGAGGTGCACCTGAGTAGTGTTTAGTTGAGCGAATATGGCCTTCACATCTTCAAAAACTGCATCAGGGGATTTGGCGCCATCGACCTGCATAGAGTACAAAGGCATATGTGAAACATGGAGATTTTAATTGAGATTAGGTTAGTTTCATTTCATATTTACAACAACAGCAACAACAACAACATAGCCTTTTGTCCTAAGCAAGTTGGGGTAAGCTAAAGATGAAATTAAAAATTTTAGCACAGAGGCACGTTTCATATAAAAGCCAGAGCACTCCCCCAATGCAAGTTACCTTTCGAAGCTTTCCCCTTTTCTCATAATATTGAACAACAGGTAGAGTTGACTCCTGGAAAACTTCAAACCGCTTCCTAATAGTGTCGATGTTGTCGTCATCTCTTCCCTGTAGACAACCCAAAGAAAACAAAGCAGTGAATGAAGCAAAGGAAACAAAAGTTTCAAGCTTGCGCTGAGAAATGACAAGAGCAAATAAAACCTGGTTTCGGTTTAGGATGCGCCGCTCCAACTCTTCCTTTGGGCAGTCGATGAACAGAACGAACTCAGGCTCAATACCAATCTGATAACAAGAGGACATGACAAAATAATAGCGCTATTTGTACCGTAACAAAATCATGAATACATATGGCTGATGCGCATTTGCGCCTTTTTCGACAACCAAAATAAATATAGGCCGATAGATCAGAAGAGTCAGACATCAGAACCAAAAAGCAGGCTTACAACACTCTCATATGCTTGGCGGTTCTCTTCGTTTCGAGGAAATCCATCGACAAGGAACTTATCATTTCCACTCTGAAGCATGGCCTTCAGCAGAAGCTTGACGACGAGCTCGGACGGCACAAGTTTTCCTTCATGCATCAGATTCTTTACCATCGTACTGAGAGAAGAAAAAAAAATTGGACATGTCTGAATGGTGCCCACAACATATATACTCCTATGTGCATGGTAGAGGCTGGAACTTTGTTCCGTTATCCAGAAAAAATATACTCCTATGTGCAGAGCAAGCTGCTTTGCAGGAACTCAGGAAGAAAAGATGTTACCCTTGTTCAGTATCGGATTTAGCTTCTTCACGCAGAAGGTCGCCAGCGCTCAGATGGGTGAAGCCAAACTGTTTGACAATGTTGGAACACTGAGTGCCCTTGCCACTGCCTGGGCCGCCTGCGCAAAAAACTTCAGATCATGCCAGTGGTAAAGTACTATGCACGCTACATATACATTTGTTCAGTGTTTGCACAAATGATACACAGGCATACTCGCAAAAATAAATAAATAAATAAATAAATAAATAAATAAATAAATAAATAAATAAATAAATGATACACAAGCATACCTAGTACAAACACAACCGTTATCTTTTTCCCAGGAGGAAACGACCCAACTTGACTCTGCATCCAACAACCCATTAGCAAGTTCTGAATGACTGAATCTAGATGACGTTTGTGTGTGAGACATAAGAAACTAGATAGCAATGAGTGGTATGACGGATGGGGCAACATTCACAAGTACAGGGAGGGTATCGTCGTCAGAGCACCGGATCGTTGGAGTTGTTCCAAATTCACTCCAGGATATAGGCCGGGCTTCTGATGAAGCGAAGCGGAGGCCCGTCGCCGGAGGCTTGGGGCGGAGCGTAGCGGAGTCTGAAGCCCGCCCATCGGGCCGCGCCCCAGTGCACACACGGGGGGTGCGGGGGGCGGAGCCCCCCGCGGTACGGTATATATGCCCTTGCTAGGGTTTCGTGGAGACTTGATTCTCTTGTAAGCCACCACATGCGTGTAACCCCAAACTCTTGAGATAGTGAGATTGTTGCCGGCTGGTGCCCGTGGTTTTTCCCCTTCGCATTGAAGGGGTTTTCCACGTAAATCGTGTGTCTCCGCTGTGATTGATTTCGTTTACTTCATATTTCTATACATCGTTCATAACAAGTGGTACCGGAGCTTTGGTTTACGGTTCATGACGACGTCGATGAAGTTCGATCTTCCGCTGCTGAACTACGACACGCGGTTCTCGCTATGGCAAGTCAAGATGCGGGGGATTCTGGCGCAGACTCATGACTATGATGAGGCGCTGGATAATTTTGGCAAGAGGAAGGCTGAGTGGACTCCTGAGGAGACCCGCAAGGATCAGAAGGCGCTCGCCCTAATTCAGTTATATCTTCATAATGATATTTTGCAGGAGTGTTTGAAAGAGAAAACTGCTGCAGAATTATGGCTGAAACTGGAATCGATCTGTATGTCCAAGGATCTAACCAATAAGATGCAGATGAAGATGAAGCTGTTCACTCTGAAGATGAAGGAGGATTTACCTATTGCTCAACGCAAGTCAAAAAGGACAGTTGCACCTCCTAAACATCTCATTGAAGAATGTAATTTGTCTTACTATGCTTTGAGTTGTGCTGAACAGGTGGAGAATGTTCATGAGCCAGCAACCTATAAAGAAGCTGTTCGTTGTGGTGATAGTGAGAATTGGATTTCTGCTATGCATGAGGAGATGCAGTCTCTTGAGAAGAACAGTACATGGGAGGTTGTACCTTTGCCTAAGAAAAAGAAGACCATCAGCTGCAAATGGATCTTCAAGAGAAAGGAGGGTTTATCTCCAAGCGAGCCTCCAAAGTATAAGGCAAGGTTAGTTGCTAAAGGCTACAGTCAAATTCCGGGTGTTGACTATAATGATGTGTTCTCTCCAGTGGTAAAACACAGTTCAATTCGTACTTTCCTTAGTATTGTTGCTTCACATGATCTTGAGCTTGAGCAGTTAGATGTGAAGACTGCGTTTTTGCATGGAGAGCTTGAGGAGGACATATATATGGACCAACCGGAAGGGTTCATAGTGCCTGGCAAGGAAAAATATGTGTGCAAGTTGAAGCGATCCTTGTATGGTTTGAAACAGTCCCCTCGTCAGTGGAACAAGAGGTTTGATTCATTTATGTTGTCACACAGTTTTAAAAGATCTAAATATGATAGCTGTGTTTACATCAAGCATGTTAATGGATCACCTATATATTTGCTGTTATATGTTGATGATATGCTGATTGCTGCCAAGAGTAAGATTGAAATCACTAAGTTAAAGAAGCTGTTGAGTAGTGAGTTTGATATGAAAGATCTTGGTAGTGCTAAGAAAATTCTTGGTATGGAAATTAGTAGAGACAGAAAATCTGGTTTGCTATTTCTTAGTCAACAAAATTATATCAAGAAAATTCTTCAGCGTTTCAACATGCAAAATGCTAAGGCTGTTAGTACCCCTATTGCACCTCACTTTAAGTTGTCAGCTGCTCAGTGTCCTAGTACAGATGCAGAGATTGAGTACATGTCAAGGGTTCCTTATTCTAGTGCTGTTGGGTCTTTGATGTATGCCATGGTTTGCTCTCGTCCAGATTTGTCATATGCTATGAGTCTTGTTAGTAGATATATGTCTAATCCTGGCAAAGAACATTGGAGGGCAGTTCAGTGGATTTTCAGGTACCTCAGAGGCACAGCAGATTCCTGTTTAAAGTTTGGAAGAACTGATAAGGGTCTTATTGGTTATGTGGATTCTGATTATGCTGCTGATCTGGACAGGCGAAGATCACTTACTGGTTATGTGTTTACTGTTGGCAGTTGTGCTGTGAGTTGGAGGGCTACTTTACAGTCTGTTGTTGCTTTGTCTACTACTGAAGCAGAATATATGGCTATTTGTGAAGCGTGCAAAGAATTAATTTGGCTGAAAGGTTTGTACGCTGAGCTCTGTGGAGTTGAATCTTGCATAAGTTTGCACTGTGACAGTCAAAGTGCAATTTACCTCACTAAAGATCAGATGTTCCATGAGAGAACTAAGCACATAGATATCAAGTATCATTTTGTACGTGATGTGATTGAAGAAGGTAAGCTGAAGGTATGCAAGATTAGTACTCATGATAATCCTGGTGATATGATGACAAAGCCTGTTCCTGTTGCTAAGTTTGAGTTGTGCTCAAGCTTAGTTGGTTTAATTGGATAGTCCAAAAGACTATTGTTGGCACCAGTGGTTTTCTATCTTTGTTGTGTTCAGGATGAAGGGTTGATTTATGATATAAGATGAATTTGTCTCAAGGTGGAGTTTGTTGGAGTTGTTCCAAATTCACTCCAGGATATAGGCCGGGCTTCTGATGAAGCGAAGCGGAGGCCCGTCGCCGGAGACTTGGGCCGGAGCGTAGCGGAGTCTGAAGCCCGCCCATCGAGCCGCGCCCCAGTGCACACACGGGGGGTGCGGGGGGGCGGAGCCCCCCCGCGGTACGGTATATATGCCCTTGCTAGGGTTTCGTGGAGACTTGATTCTCTTGTAAGCCGCCACATGCGTGTAACCCCAAACTCTTGAGATAGTGAGATTGTTGCCGGCTGGTGCCCGTGGTTTTTCCCCTTCACATTGAAGGGGTTTTCCACATAAATCGTGTGTCTTCGCTGTGATTGATTTCGTTTACTTCATATTTCTATACATCGTTCATAACACCGGATCGTCAGAGTTACCAGTTGATGATAGATTACATACCTTGATCGCATCTGCCATCCGGGAGCAGCGTGTGGATGATGAACAACAATATGGGTGGGTAAGTAGAAAAGAAGCTCAATTACTGAAATCGTCTGAATGCGAAATTAAACCTGTTCCATCAGAAGATGTGAGATGTGAGTGAGTGAGCACTAAATAAAATAAAGTAATAAACAGGGGAAGGTATTCAGACAAGGTGCACATTGAAAGTAACCAAGAATTATTATAAGCAGCTTTGTTTGATTTGATTGGAAGCAAACAAGCACAATCGTCCAATCTTTCTAGTACGAGGATTCAGGAGCTGGCAGGTTCAAAATTTGCTTTTCTTCTCTTTTCATAAATAAAAAAAAACCTGAAACAAAGAAAGAGATTGACGCCGACGATGCGTGGTGTCTGTACTCTCTTGGAGTAGTAGCTAGAGGCTTCTTCCAAGTGCCACGTACGCATAGGTGAGGTGGTGTACTCCATCTAGAAATGTCTTTTTTCCTGTTATTTATTTTTCCCTTTTTTGCTTATTTATTTATTTATTTATGATATGATCTTTAGAACAAACTTAATGCCATCTTCTGTGATACTATATAGAATGAAAAGGAAGGAGAGGAAACAGATAAAATGATTCATTATACGTACTGGAGTACGTGCTAGAAAGAATATCCGAGGAGCTACTACTAGCGACCGAGCACAAACAAGAAAGCAGGAAATAAATCAAATACATGCAATTTAGAAATCCATATATGCAGACAACTTAAGAATGAAGCGATGATGGATGAGTGAAGATCTTAGTACCATGTATGCCAGCAGAGGGAGAGGGAGTCGCGGTGATTGCTATGTGGAGCTGCTGTTGGCCGGCAATGGTGGGGTGGCGGAGAAGGCCAGGCTACAGAGGGCGAGGGGTCTTGGTGTAGTAGAAGAGCCCTCCAGAAGAAGCAAAGTGGCATACTACTAGTCGCAGCAAAAGGAGAGGACGAAGCTGAAAGAGAGAGGCAAAAGCTAGCTAGCGCTGGGATTCCCGTTCTGATTCCGATTCTACCGGGAGACCACTGGCGACGACGCGCAGGATCCGGCCCATTCCATTCCATTGCATCCAATCCATTCTTGATTCTTCTTAAGTGCTAAGCTAGTAGGAGTATTTACTAGTAGTACTTGTCTATGTCCTTTTCATCTAAATAGATACAGTAGATAGATACAACCAAAGGTGGGATATTACACAATCTTTTATGTAACGCTGATTAAACTCCCTCGGTCCTGAAATATAGGGGTGATGAACGCCAAAAATATACCTAGTGTTTGATAAAAAAGAATTCTAACTTTGAAGGGCCAAGAATAAAATACTTTATCTTTATAGTGTCATATAAAAAATTCTCTCTAAGAACTAAATAATATACCCCCTCAGTCGTAAAATTTAAGAGATTTAAATTTGTCCTAAGTCAAACTATTTTAAGTTTGATTAAATGTATAAGGAAGAGTATTAACATCTAAACATCAAAGAGATATATTATAAAAATGTATTTCATAATTTATCCAATTAATCTAATTTGTTATTCTTTGTATTTTTTCTATAAATGTGATCAAAATTAGTATAGTATCTTATACTTCATGACGAAGAAAGTAATACATATTAAATTTGTGCACCTATTTAACGTAAAACTGTTTTATTTGTATTTTAAACATTATCTTTGAATATTACAAGACGGAGGATAGAAGATCAGGACTGGGCGAGGGCAAGGTACCAGCAGCAGATGAGGTAATCCCCCTGTTCGGCTGAGCTTATCAGCACGGCTTATCAGCCGTGGAACAGTGTTTTTCTCTCACAGCAAATCAGCCACAGCCGGCTTATAAGTAAAAAAAAAAAACAACCTACCAAACAGGGCCAATAGCTGCTTTTGGCAATGGTGGCGGACAGAGCAGGCTTAGGCGAAGCCTTCGAGAAGAAGCAAAGCAATGGCAGCAGCAAGAGGCAAATCGGTGGCCGGTGGGATTCCGATACCTATCCCAACAACGGATTCTGAGCCTAGAGAACGTCGCCTCTCCTCGCCGAATCCGATGCACGCACGCCAGCCACCACTCTTTTGTCCAAACGCTGTCAACTTTCAGAGCTCTTGTTCTTCCGACTGTCCAAACCACCACCGAGTTCTCTGTTCCCTTGTTTTTCTTTCCTTCTCTTGTTTTTTCCTTTTATATATATAAAATAAAATGGACACCCTGTTTAGATCTACCGTGTGCGAGTTTTCAACTTGCATTGTCATAGCTTCGTCCCTCTGTTTGTAGTAGTAATTTTGAATGGATGCCTTATCATCTACAGTATATCGATTATCGTGGTTGAATTACGGATTAGTCCATTATTATCTTCGAAATAAAAAAAAAGAGAAAAAGCAGTTGCTGCTGACTCTGCGCTACAAGCGTGTCCATTTCCTACTTCTTCAATACGGCCCACGGCCCAATAAGTTATGCAGCCCAACAAGTTATGCAGCCTTTTGTTTTGATTTGTTTTTTCTTCTTTCCTTTTCATGGTTCAACCCCACTGCACAACTACCCGCTGTCTGGCCGACGGGCCAATAAGACGCGACCAAGAAGGTTTTACGTAAAGTACAGTTTTTTTCCTCTCTTTGGAGACATCCGATAAAAAAAGTACAGTATTTTTTCCATTGCCAGGAAAAAACTTACCTAAAGTAAGTTTTGATTTATTATTGCGGGGAAAGTAATTTTTTTTATCTGTGTTCTGCCTTTGTTGTTCTTTTTTACCTACATTGGTAGAACCGTAGATGGCTACGGCTACAGTAAGAAAGTTATCCTCATTTCTAAAACATGTTTTTATTTTAGATGAAACAATTATTATTCTATTGAGGCACACAAGACGAACAGTTCTGCTACACACTTAAAACATTCTTTTCATGTCCGGCTAAGAATTTATTTTTTAGTGACTTGCGAGTAGAAGTCCCCGTGCATTCATGGAACATCTTTCTTATTGGTTTTAAACACCTATTTTACTAGAAGGATTCTCCGCGCGATGCTACGGGTACTCAAGAGGAATTATGTTGGATTTGGATGTTAACAACTAAAAATTAGGACTATACATATCTAGCATGTTGGTAATGCAGGTACATTATGAACTCTCGGTGTAAGTAAATGACATGGAACTATAGAAAATAACTCACAATGCAACATGGTTTAACTATACCGACATATATCACACAACAAGAAAATAGATATATAGATGATGAGTGAATATAATTGATAATTTCCAAATTGCAATACATACACATTAGAACACAGACACACATAAAAGGATAGAAATAACACAATAGAACACAAACACACATAAGAATAATATGAGGGGAGCCACATTGGGTATAGCATATAAAAAATATAGAGGCCTTGAATGAAGAGGCACAGAGTAAGCAATTATACCATGAGTTATGAGTAATAATCATTGGTCACTGAAATTGGACATTAGATAGGATTCAATGACAGTAAAGTTGATAGGAGTAGAAGTTGAGCGGATGTTCGGCAAATGAGGAAAGATGTAGATGGTGCCATGGGCGATAGTGATGGATCTAGGAATTTATTAAATGGTATATCAAATAAAAAAATTCCATATTCGATTCAATAAAAGTCATTTACTAATTCGGTAAATAATTATAAAATTACACCGTAATTTGGCATGTAGGCACTAAATAACATTATATGTTTTAAATTTAAAGGTTAAGTTAGAAATTTGTATAATCAAAGTATAAATATAATTAAAATAAGAGACAATGCAATTAATTTAAAGAAATAATTAATTAAATTGATCGACTTCATTGCCTGGGACTATCTTCAGCGGTAGTCCCGGCTGGTGAGCTGTGCCGTGGTGGGCGGTGATTGGAGCGCAAGCGGTGGGTTCAATTGTTCTGTTGCTTTTGTAATTGTGGTCTATTAAGGTTTGGTTTTGTCAATTTGTGGGTTTGATTTGGGGAGTTGTAGGCTTCGATGCATGTTCAATTTGGGGATTTTTGCGGAATAGCGATTTTGGTGTAGTGTGCAAATATGCAGGGTAGTATTGTGTTTGTTCTTCCTTCTCCCGACTTTAGTTAGGGTTTGTTATGTAGATCTAGTTTTTTTCTTTTCTTACCTTGCTGATGTAGCTAGTGACTCGTTGATTCATTTCTCCCTCAACAGCAAGCACCCGTTAGGTCTTTTTGCTTGGTTTCTGGAAAGGGGTTAGAACTAGGAAGCAAAGGATACAGACCGAGTCGTGGACAGCTATGCTGCTTTTTTAGTGGTATTGGTCGGATGAGTGGTGGAGATGGAGAGGTGTGTCAGTGGCTGCAATGTGATCAGCAACTTCACTTATGGCTAGGTCCGAGTTTTTGCTTGGTTCCTGCGTACTCAATATTTTTTGCGGGTAAATACTATGCAATGCATTGGAAAGGTTTTGACAGAGAATGTTGTCTGAAAAGTGCATCATCCTCAAAATGTGATTCTCCTGCTGCTGATATGTTAGCCACTTAGCCCATATAAAGTGTTCTGTAAAAGTACAATTTTACTGAGTTTTGGCTGAGAGTATTCTTAGCTAAAATGTGAAATGGCAACTGATGTTTTCAGTACTTCCAATAAAAAGATTTATTCTAGTGTTTTCAGTAAACTCAGTACTTACTTTTTCCCAATGTATAGTTGCATACCCTACTGGTACAAATTAACATGATTCTTTTAGGTAAGAACTGCAATGGCTTCTATGAGATCATGTATATTTATTACTGTGATTCTGCATATCAGCATATGATCTATTATTTGCATTGCATTGGAAAGTACTCTTTCCAATGAGAATGTTGGCTGAAAAGTGCATCTTCCTTGCAATGCGACTCTCTTGCTGCTGATATGTTAGCCCATATCAAGTGTTCTGTAGAAGTACAATTTTTCTGAGTTCTGACAGTCTTCTTAGCTAAAATATGAAATGGCAACTGATTTTTTTCCGTACTTTTGATAAAGAAAACTATTCCTTGGATAGATCTGCAAAGCAATGGCACATGATCTGTTTTTGCATTGAATTGTTAGTGGTTTATGCCGATTTGAGTTTTTTTTCCGCACCTATTGTTAATTTTTTTATGTAGAGTTTTGGTGGGCATTAGTTGTCGTTTTGTAGATCTTTGTGTGTATGTGTGTTTTTCTTTGGTGTGTATCTCTCTGTGGCTATGTGTGTGTGTGTCTCTCTGTGTGCTTTTTCTGTGTGTGTGTGTGTTTTTTTTGGTGTGGGTGTGTGTGTGTGTTTGTGGGTGCAGGTGTGTGGTTTTTTTATGGGCTTTATTTTGGGCTATTTTGTGGACTTTTCTTTATGTTTCTATTTTCTGGCCATGCAGGTTGTGTGTGTGTTTCTCTCTGTGTGTGTCTCTCTGTGTGTTTGTTTTTTTTGTCTGTGTTTTTATTTTTTTCTGAGCCTCTCGGTTGTGTGTCAGTTGGCCTGTTGGCTTCAGTTTCTGTGTGTGAGTGTAGCTGTGTCTGTTTTTTTTGTTTTCTTTGTGTGTGTGTGCCTGCTGCTGATTGAGCTGTTTTCCTTTTTTTGCATTTGATTTTGTGTAGTTATTTTTGGAATGTATAATGCTAGATTTAAGGGTGCTCATCATTTGTAATTTTTTGGCTCAATGTGTCTTTTATGATTTGTATGAGATTTGTTAGAATTTTTTTTGTGTATTTCTATATTTGCCTAGGTTGTTTTGAGGAATTTTTTTTGATAATTGAATGTCATTAGCTCTGAATGTGAATTTGTTGATTTTAGTTGAGTTGATTGTATTTTTTAGCTGTAATGTGGTTATGTGTGTGTGTGTTTGTTTTTGGTTGTGGATTTGTATGTGAGCATGGCCTTGAGGTAGTTGATGTGTTGCTTTGATATATGGCCAAGTTGTCTTGAAGTTGTTTTAAAGAATTACTTCTATTTAAAAATCTTAAGATGTTTTTAAAGTCGATGACATGTATTTGTCATTGTAATTCAATTTTTTTATGATATGTTTTGAATTACTTCTATTAAAATAGAATTTACTTCTATTCGAATGAAGGAAAATGCGGGCAGCGGCAATCGCAAGCATCCTCAGCTGTAAGGTGGCATTGAGGACGAAAAGGCTGAGGAACCATTTGGGAACACATGACCTAAGCTCAGAGAGAGCTTGACAATCTGCTGGCTCATTTCGCACGAATGTGAGTATCTAAGGAATTTAACCCCCTTGCTTTGTTTGATACTTGAGTTCTGATGATTCTAGCTTTCTCATTTAGCAGTAGGATAAGGTTGAACTGAAGACTAAGCTGTTCAAAATCTGTCTATATCCATGTTTATGATCACTCATAAGCCGTAGCATAATTAACTTGATAGCGTGAATTATTGTTTCCTTCATTCGCCTGAGAAATTGCACTATGTAGCAACAAACAGTTTTTGCTGGCAAAAATGAAATCCTGCATACAGTTTGTTCTGAAACCATTTCATTGTAAATGAAAAAGAAAAAAAGACACCTGGTATGATATGCCGAGTGCCCTGATTAACCTATTGCAGATGCGCTGATGGCAATAACGCGACGCTGGCGGAGTTTGAGGTGCTGAAGGCGATGAAGCTAGAGTCGCTGGTCCCTCTGGCGCCGTGCGTGTTTGACCTGTTTGACAATAACCATGATGGCACAGTGGACATGAGGGATATCCTCTACGGACTGTCCAGCCTCTGCAACTCCCACGGCGACGACGCGCTCCGGCTCTGCTTCCAGGTGATGAGATGAGAACTGGTGCACTTTTTTACATACCAAGGAATAATCATTGTCATTCTGATTCATAGCAATGAATGGTGTTTTCTCTCGGCTGACATACTGAATGAATGACCGAAAAATTGACGTGTCAGATGTACGAAGCCGACGGGTCGGGGTGCATTAGCAAGGACGAACTGGCGTCGATGCTGCGATTAAGAGAGCTAATAAGCTACCACTCCTTCCTGTCTATTATGATATGATATATGTTGTGATGAGTTTGCTGGTGTTATTGTTGACGTAGACGCTGCCCGAGAAGTACCTGCCTAGGGAAGTCACGAGCCCGGGAAGCTGGACGAGGTGTTCGACAAGATGGATGCCAACGGCAACGGCAAGGTGAGCTTCGACGAGTTCAAGGCAGCGATGCAGAAGAACAGCTCCCTCCAGGACGTCATCCTCTCGTCCCTCCGGCCGCCAGTGCCGGGGCAGTAGATGTAGACTGAGAGATGATCAGTCCAGCTCGTCCCCTTCGCACGAGAACACAACACCATTGTTGGTAACAGTACTGTACTATTGCTATTAGCATCATCAATCAATCAGAATCATAGCTGTTGGAAACACGTGGAGAGCCTCGAGCCCTCGGTTGAACATATTTCTAGCTGGCTGTATTGTTGTGTGTTTAATTTGTTCGTGGGTCATGGCAGCTGCCGTGGTGGTGGTGTGTGTCTATGGACAACGTCGTTCCCTGCTATTGGATGTTGGGTTTGGAAAACCCATTATAGGTTGTTTGCTTTGTTATTGTTAGATTTTGACAGATTTATCTTTGTATTATCTGTCGGTTTTTTTTTGGGTGAGCTGTCATCTTGTGATTGGCTAAAAATCTGACAGATTTAGACAAATGAAATCTGTCAACAGATAGCTAGATAAACCCTTCATTTTATTTTCTTAGATTTTCAAGTTCAAAATTTAGAATTTTCAAACTATTTCGGTATACTAGATGGTTGTCAACATCCGATATATTATGACTGTGGTATCTTTACGACTGACACTGCTGATGTTGTGTGTGTGTGTGTGTTTTGTTTTGTCAAACCACCCATCCACACACCCCATCCGGGCCGGTAACAGGTGTTCCCGGCTGTGACTTTTTGCAGCTGTGGATTGGCTGTAGTAGGCGCAGCAGCTGGCCTCTGCATGTCCAAAAGGTTTGCCTTTATTTGCATATGCCAGATCCACCATGCATGCTCTTCCGTTCCTTGCGAACATTAACATACGAGTATCTTTGTTTGCAAATTGCAAAGCGTAGTCTGTAGTCTGCTGAGATACTCGTGTGTCCTTGATTGAACTTTTACTTGTATTTCAAGAGATCCGCGTGCAGACGCAACCGGCGCAGTACGTCAAGACGTCCAACCGGCCTGCCGTGAAGACGCTCGGCCTCCCGGACGCATGCAGTTGGGCCATTGGGCCGGCCCGTCCATGAGCCGTGGAGCGTCATTTTCGTTTCGTTCCTCCACCTGACTGCTGCCCTCAGCATGCATGTTTTGCGCCACTTGGCCCACAACTGTTGTGAGAAGATAACTGTTGTCAGTGTACGATGGCTAATTGGCCATTGATGTGGGCAAACGGTCTCTGTTCCTGTGCCACCACCGTAAGCTCTGCAGCGGCCCGGCCGGCCGGCTGGACAAATTTGTTTAATTTTTTTCCAGCATTTTAGCGACCTTAAATTAAAAAACTCAAAACTAGAAAGT
Organism: Saccharum spontaneum; assembly: GCA_022457205.1. NCBI lineage: Eukaryota > Viridiplantae > Streptophyta > Magnoliopsida > Poales > Poaceae > Saccharum > Saccharum spontaneum. Next base: position 2,130,886 of record CM039615.1, on the reverse strand, counting down.
CGCAGATCTCATCGAGAGCTACAACTTTCATATAGAAATCATCTCCATTTGACAGCATATAAGAAAGATATGATTTTTCCAAGACGTCAAGCGCGGGTACGCGATTAATATACTGCTGAAAATTTGTTTATTTTTTTGAACATTTTAGCGATCTCAAATTAAAAAATTCAAAACTAGAAAGTCGTAGATCTCGTCGAGAGTTACAATTTTTATATAAAAATCATCTTTATCCGAGATCGAATGAAAAAGATACAATTTTTGGAATATTCTAGAAATTATAGCTACAGTACCCTCAAAATAGAAATATAACCAACTACCATGTGGGCCCCACATGTAGGACCGTGCCACGTCAGCGTACAGGGTGGGTTTGGACGCATTAGGACCTAGATGACACCTGAAGCCAAGTTCAGGGACCCAAATGACACCCGAAGCCAAGTTCAGGGATCTAAAAATGACATTTTATAAGTACGGGGACTCAAGTAACACCTAAAGCTAAGTTCAGGAACCCAGATGACACCCGAAGCAAAAGTTCAGGGACCCAGAAATGACATTTTGAAAGTACGGGAACCTAAGTGACACTACCTGCCAACTTCAAAGACCGCCGGTGAATTTTCCTCTCGTAAAAAAGACCAAATTTCTAAAAACGTGAAAGTTGAAACCAACCAGGCAAGCCAAGGCAAAGGCAACCATGCATGCCTTCTGCGTGGAACCGCACTGCACTGCGGTAGTACGAAGCCACTGTATGCCTAGCCTGAACCAGTTCCTATCGCAAGTGGAGTACGACGTGACCTACCATACTATAGATTATGCGCATGCGTCTAACAAAAACTACAGGTTAATTGATAAGTTTATGCGACGTGACCTACAGGTTCCTATCGCATGCTTCAATTTAGAAAGAATAATTGAAAAACGAAAACTACAGGTCTCTGATATACGTATGTTATATGCATACGTATGAGCATGTGCCCAATTCCATTCTGGCGGTCGTTCACTGGACTCGAATCCAGCCAACGATTAGCAGCTCCCGCGACTTTCCTTATTTATATTTATATGCTACGGGACATAATTTATTTCTAAAACTTATGCTGAAAACTTTGACAATATAACATTTTGCAGAACAAAACTTATCGTCATATTTTTTTATCATAACTTTTTTGATACAGTAATTTAATAGACAAACAAGTTACACTACATAGTTATTTTTTTACATAGTTTTCATATTTCTACTAATATGCTATGATATTAATTTGTACATCTAAGTTCTTAAATATAACTTATACGTCCAACTTTACATCTAAGTCATTCATCAAGTTATATATATCTAAGTTATACAAAAAAGTGATACATAAAAGTTTTGTGTATAATTTTTGTAGCTTTCTAAGAAATTATGTTGATAAGTTTGTTTCACAAAATATTATACATAAAAGTTATGCATATAACTTTGTCACGTAGTAAGTTATATGTATAAGTTATGTGCATAACTTTGTCATGTTGAAGGTATATATCGAAAAGTCATGTGTATAAGTTATCAAAATTTATTCCACAAGTTATACGTAAAAGTTATGCGTATAACTTTGTAACTTTCTAAAAAGGAAAGTTGCGAAAAAAATTGCCAAAAATGAAAAACTTCCCAAAAGAGGGAAGTTGTGGATTTTTTTTGACAAAAATAGATAGTCGCGGGCAGGGCTGGATATCGAGCCAACCGTACTTTTTTTCGAGCTTTTTTAGAAATTGGTATAATCTTATTCATCATTATTTTCTGCATTGTTTAAGACCCAACTTCACGACGAGCCTAACGAGCCGAGCCTAATGAGCCGAGCCAAAGTTGAAAGTCGTTCCAAATCAAGTCATTTTCATTTTAAAAGATAAATGAGTCCAATCGGAGCACTTTTGTACCGAGCCACCGAGCCAGCTTAACGAGCTTTTTGTCCAGCCCTAGTCGCGGGGCTGTTTGATCGTTCACTAGATTTGACATAAAACTTCTTCTGTACTGGTGTGGCAATACCAAATGCTGAAAACAGCATCTTCTACAATGGCTTTAACTTGGTAAAAAGAATTTGAGAGCAAAATAGGAAGGGTGATAGCCCTTTGGATGTGCGTGATGGACTAGTCACTTTCATTCAAAATGGTATAATCATCATATATACTCCCTCCGTCTTGGAACATAAGATATCCTAAAAATTTTAGAACAAATTATTGGGTAAACCAAATGACGCATGCAACCCTCATTTTATTATAGAGAGAGATCTTGTGCTTACCATGTTTTATAAGTATATAATCCATACATCTAGTTTTTTTACACACACATTGATCCCTCAACTGTTTTAAATCAAATGCCTTGGCCCAGCTAGCTTTTACAGAAAGCTTAAAAACATAGTTCAGACGACGCTCTTACAAATCTAGATCAAGGACAAACTCTCTCCAGTGAAACCAACGATGAAAGTCCTCCAGGCGGATGAGTTGGACTTAGTGACCTGCCCCTGTGAAAGTCCCTAGTTTGATTTTGGCTAATTGATGAAACCTAAGACTAACCTTTGTATCTAAGTGGATGATTTAGATAAAGGTGGTCATTGAATATGAGACATAACATTCACTCATATGACTAAAATGGTGAAGACCAAGATGAGGCTTGGCTCAATGGACCGGCTGTGAAGGTGAAGGGCAAGTCGAGGCTTCGAAGCGAAGGACCATGCGATGGTGAAGCTTGAGCAAGACTTGGCGCCGACGGACCGATGCAACGGTGAAGAGCAAGTGAAGTCAAGGTCGATGGATCGAGAGTCGAGACGGTCATGTGATGATATGAAGTGGATCACATTATTTGGAAAAACAAAATGGCCTCAAGGCAAAGGTATAACCATAGGGCCATTTTGTTTTACACTCAAGACACCATAGAGGGTGTGAGTGGTTTAGGGTCGATAGCCAAACTATTAAGAGGGGAAGTCTTATCGGTTATTCGACGCACGAGTGCCACTAGGTGAATTCATGAAGTGCATTGCATGTAGGGCCTAGTGAGCTAACTGAAAAACCTTTGAAAATGATTGAGAAAAAGCTAACACACAAGCACATGGAGATGTACACTTGATGGTGTTGGCACATTTGCAAAGGTGGCGTTAGTCGCGCTGTGGTTTGCGGGTAGAGAGGGGTCTGGTTCCTCTCTCCCTCCCGCCAAGCTTGCGAGTGCGGGATTCATGCGTTTTTAGGGAAACAAAATGCCTATTTTTCATTGCGCCGGAGGTTGAAAAAGTGGTGAAGTCACGTGGTGTTTCACGAGCTAAAACTGTGCTAAAGTGACACACATACTTAGTCTAGCTCTTATATAAAAGGGCGATAGAAACGGAGGCGAACGGAGGTCACAGTAGTGACCGGACGCTGGACCGGACGCGGTCTATTTTTGATCAGACGCGTCCGGTCAGTGTTCAGCGTCTGTGCGTGTCTCTGGTTTTTGATCGGACGCGGTGGCGCGTCCGGTCACAGTCGACCGGACGCGTCCGGTCGTTGGGGGAGCTTACTGGACTCCAACCGGACGCTGGCCTGTGGCGTCCGGTCAGTTCTCTAGCGCGTCCGGTTGGTGTTTCGTTGGAGCGCTGCTCAGTTTGACCAACGCGTCCGGTCCGTTACGAGACCAGCGCGTCCGGTCAGGGTTCACCGCGTCCGGTCACACGATGACTGTTGGGGCGCTGAGTCAACCGTTGAAATCTGGCGACCGCGGTTAAAACTGGTTGGACACGTGGACGGTGCATGGCGACCGGACGCGGTGCAGCGCGTCGGGTCAGTTCGACCGGCGCGTCCGGTCGTCCCGAAAAACGCCCAGTAAAGTGGCAACGGCTAGTTTCGAGGATGGGAGTTATAAATACGTGTTGGCCGGCCCTTGGGGAGGTCTCTTGTGCATCCTTTGAGCTAAAGCTTCTCCTCTCACTCATCTCTCTTGCTTGATTGCAAATCAAAAGTGAGATTGAGTGATCCCAAAGTCCATTGCATAGCTTGAGGGCATCTAGTGGCACTTGTGGGTGGTTTAGCCGGTGGATTTCTTGTTACTCTTGGAGAGTACCGCTCCTAGCCGGCTTGGAGATTGTTGGAGGCGTTGGTAAGAGAAGGTGATTGTTCTTGGCCACATCTGGTTGATTGTGAGAGGTTCTTGTGCTTTCCTCGGCGGGACGCCAAAAGCAACTCTAGTGAAATGCACGTGTCATTGAGTTACCTCACTTGAGAGTGGTGTCTTGCGGTGCCTTGCGGGGCGTGCCTTGAGGGGCAAGTGACTTGAGGGTCACACCGGAAAACCATCTAAGTGTTGGTCGACACAACCGATGACGCAACTTGTCGGTGCACAAGTGAACACCGAGTGAACGAAAATATTATGTCTCTTGTCTCCCGGTGATTGGTCTCCATATTGTGTTGTTGTCAATATTGATTGATTGTATATCATCTTGGTGATTGGTAACACCTTCACTCCACCGTCGGTATAAGAATCACAATCCTCTCATTTGCATTTACATTTACTAGATTATCTTGTGTAGCTCTAGTGGTAGCTTTGCTAGTAGTGTTGTTAGCTTGCTCTTTAGTGTAAAATTAGTGACATAACACTTGTGTGAACTAGAGATCGTATTCTACTAGACTTGTGGATAGGAGGCTTGTATCACAACCGTGGCTAAGCAAAACTCGCTTTACGCCGTTTGTTATTCTAACAAGTTTGCTTAGTGATATTTATAGAATTTTTATAGGCTATTCACCCCCTCTGGCCATCTAGGACCTTACACCCTGTAATCTTACATTCTCGGCAGTGATACTATCACTTGGTTGATGATAATATCCAGCAGTGAAGGCCTACGTATCACCGCTGGGTGTGGTATTATTGTCGGTTGAATCCCTAAACCAGCAGTGAAGGTCTCATAGTGATAGCTTGTTTTGGTGCAGTAAATTAGAATAATACTTATATGAAATAATATGAGCTAGAAAATACACGCATTAAAATAGTGTTTTGTTTGCTGGCATTTAATAATAAATAAATAAATAAATGTATCTAGGTAGTATAGGGCCTCACTCTCACGTTGCACGTTAATTCTGCACCCCACCCTGTTGCAACGTTGGTTGTTGGTCTGTGAGACTGTGATACACACTGCAAATTCTGTTGTCGTCGAAAAAAGCAGGGCCGGGCCGGGCCGGGCCCACCCTTCATGGCCCAGGTCGACGTGTGGCCCTAGCATCATCATGAGTACACGTGACCTCGGCCATTAGCTGACCTGGGAAATTTAATGTTAACTAATTTAAGCTAACTTAATTAGTTGACTATAAATCTGCAGCACATGAGGTAACAAAAAATGGTCTTTTTATCGAAAACATCATCAGCCACACGCATAAAAACAGATCTAGGAAAGGGAATCCATCACGCATCATGTAAATCGTCGTGAGGGTCTCCGATCCAATCATTCAGAAGCTAATTGCTTTTTAAGGAAGGCCGTGTTAAGTTCCCAACTAGGGGTGTCCAAGTTGGAAGAAAAACACGGATGCAGCACTGTAGTGTACTGTAGCATTTTCGTTTGTATTTGGTAAAAATTGTCCAAACTTTGACTAATTAGGCTCAAAATGTTTGTCTCGCAAAGTACAACAAAACTGTGTAATTAGTTTTAAATTTCTTCTACATTTAGTACTTCATGCATGTGCCGACATCACTATACCACAGCCAAACTATAACGTCACACAATAGTCGCTAAAACGTAATATTAACGTCACACAATCGGTGGCTATAACTTTGTAACAAATCATCGGTCGCTATTTTTATTTATACCGGTGGAACATTGGTCGCTACGAATTTTTAGCCGTTGGCCACAAATTATTGGTCGCTATAAACAAATCCAAGAGTCCAACGATCGGTCGCTATAGCCCATTTTCATTTCTGGCGCGCTCAGCCCAGCCCACTCCCGCGTAGTGAAATTAGATGGCCCACCGGTCAGCATCTAACTCAAAAACCCTATCCCTAGCTCTTACCCACACCCAACCAGGAGAGGCAACCGCCACACACTCATCCCCGACTCCCACCACACGCAGCGCCGCTGCATCTCCGTGCTGCTGCCGCGGCTGACGTCCCCATCCAGCGCCGCCTTGGCTGCCATCCCCACCGAGCGCCGCCGCGGCTGCCGTCCCCACCGAGCGCCGCCGCGGCTGCCATCCCTAGTCAGCGCCGCCGCATCTCTGGGCCGCCGCCATGGCCGCCATCAAGGAGAGCCGTCGCGACCGTCGTCAGGGCCGCCATCGCCACACAATCGGACTCGCCCGAGCCGCCATAGCCGTCGTCCCCGGCCCGCCCTAGCCCGTCGTCGCAATCGCGTCCCCTGTCCCGCTGCCCACGAGCTTGAACAGGAGTGTCCCCGAGCAGGTATTGGTTCTCTTCCGTTCCAGCCCCTTCCACTGCTCCCTTCCCTCCCTATCCGCTCTCTGCATTGGTCCCCTTTTCAGGCTTCCATGGACGTGCGCACAGGCCAGCATGGAGGCTTTACTCCTTTTTTTTCTTTTTACTAGATGGAACCCTGTGAGAACGATGTCACCTGCATTTGATTGCACATATATACTGTGTCAAAAAAATAGCATGGTCAGTGATTTTTGTGTGGCTTGAATGGAAATACTGAGAACAATAGAAGTATGCAATTTATCCCCATGCATGGTCGACTTATTATTTCAAATGAATTGGTTAGTAGCTTGCTAATTAGAATGTGTTTAATTTTCACCTATTTGCTTGATGAAGAAAGTTTGATGCGTCGGTCATTTGCAGCTATTATACTTACAGTGATGCATCGGTTAGTGGCCAGGCAGCAGTGATACATCGCAAGTGATGACCATACCTCTAGTAGTGATCATCTAAAATATTGACATTCAAAAAAAATCATCTAAAATATTAGAGCTACCGTACCCCCTTTCAATTCGCTTCTACTTGATTTCCGTATTGGATACAGCTTTTGCGCTACCATATCTTGGAAAATAAAATGGACACACGGTTTAGCAGCAAGGACTGAACTGTAAGCTTGACCAGGTAGAGAGCTCGTGCATACACGCCAGACGAGTCTCAGTCTGTCCTGCTGGTTTGACGACCAGACCAAAATGCATATACACACCACCTACTAAATCACTAAACAAATGCCAAAACTTGGCTGTATTATAATGCTAAGGCTCCATATAATTGTGTACTCCTTCAAATTGTTGCTGTAGCCCCAGCTGGGTAATGCTCCATATACTATGTCGTGTACCAATTTTCTCTGAACTTGTTGGTATATACTAGCCAAGTCTGACGTCATCATATTGTAATTGTAGCTTCTCCACGTGTAGTTGGACACCTTGGGAAGGCATTTGAACGCGCTCTTGGCAGCAGCTCTACTTGTTTGTATTGATAGGTTTCTGTTTCCTAGCTGTTGCTCTCTTTTGTTTTCATGTTGTGGAAGTATGCGACTATTTCAGTGCTTATGATATGTTTTTTTATTTCATATTGAAATCTACTTGATGTCTTGCTTGAAGGTTGAACATGGATAAATCATGGATTGATGATAATACTAGGTAAAAACCATTAACTTCACAAATATTGAAAGTTCTATATACATGTCAAATGGTATTTAACCAAAAATTTTCACATAGGCACACCAAGACATATTTGCAAGGAGTAAACAGTTTCTTAGCTTTTGCTTTTAGTAATTCTGCAGTGGGCAGCAAGATATTATGTCCATGTAGAAAGTGTGTAAACTCATTTTGGAAAGAGGCAAGTGAAGTCCGTGAGCACTTGATATGTGATGGATTTCTAAAAGGGTATAGAACATGGAACTTACATGGAGAAGCTAGCTCTTCTACTGCTGCTGCTACTGCTGAGGTCATAGAGGAGTCTAGTGAGGATGATGAATTATCTGATTTGCTTAGAGACTTAGCTGCCGGTCTAGATGATAGAGGAGATTTTGAAGACAATAGTTCAACTTTGGAGACTTGTCCTGAACTAGTTGCCCTTCAAAAGTTGGTAGCAGAAAATAGCAAAGAGCTGTTCTCAAATTGCAAGAAATATACACAGCTAAGGTTCCTAATTAGGTTGCTCCACATCAAACTCCTAGGAGGATGGACTGATAGATCTATGAACCTACTACTAGATCTACTTAATGATGCATTCCCTGGGGGTCCAAGTCTACCTAAAAACTTTCATGAAGCTATGAAATTAGTGAAATCCATTGGAGTTGGTTACAACAGCATTCATGCTTGTGAAAATGATTGTGTTCTCTTCTGGAAAGAGAATGTGGATTTAAATTCGTGTCCAAAATGTAAGGTTTCTCGATGGAAATCAGATAGGAAGAGCCTTGATGGGAGACATGTGTATAAGGTTCCTAAGAAGGTTCTCCGCTACTTTCCTATAAAGAAATCACTCCAAAGGTTATTTCTGTCCTCTAAAACAGCAAGTCTGACAAGATGGCATGATGAAGACCGAAAAAAGGATGATCTGTTAAGGCATCCGGCAGATTCACCTCTATGGCAGGACTTTGATGAGAGGCATCCAGAATTTTCTGCAGATAGTCGAAATATTCGTCTAGCATTTGCCACAGATGGGTTTAATCCATTTAGAATGAGCAATGTTAGCTATAGTGTTTGGCCTGGTATTTGTATTCCACTCAATTTGCCACCTTCCATGTGCATGAAGCCGTCCAATTTCATCCTTTCTTTGCTCATTCCCGGTAAATATGGCCCGGGTAGTGATATGGATGTCTTTTTATAGCCACTTATTTATGATTTGTTAGATATGTTTGAAAATGGAGTTAGAACCTATGATGCTTCAAGGGGTGAGTTCTTCAAGTTGAGGGCGGCAGTGTTGTGGACTATTTCAGATTTCCCAGGTTTAGGTTATGTGTCTGGGTATACCACATCTGGTGAAGCAGGATGTCCTGATTGCCACCAATTTACATGTTCACTTAGACTTCGTAATGGTACGAAGACTTGCTATATGGATCATCGTAGATTCTTGGATGAAAACCACCCATTTAGGTTTGATGCTGATAAATTTGGTGGTAAAACTGAGTTTAGGCCAGCACCTACACCACTTTCTGGGGAGCAAATTTTAGATTGCACTAAGGATCTTAGTACAAGTTTTGGCAAGGATCCATCTAGGAAGCAACCAACAAGAAAAAAACGGAAGGAGGGGGAGCCCTTAGTCATTTTTAAAAGGAGATCTATTTGGTTCAAACTTCCATATTGGAAAGATTTGATGCTGCGACATAATTTTGATGTCAGGCACATAGGAAAAAATGTGTGTGAAAGCTTAATTAACACATTCCTGGGCACTGCTGAAAAGTCCAAGGACAATTTGAATTCTCGTCTGGACCTTCAAGCTCTAGGTATTAGAAGTGATCTTCACCCTGTTGAAGTTGATGACCAATTTTATTTACCACCTGCACCATACACAATGAGTCCCGATGAGAAGAAATTATTTTGTCGAATACTAAAAGGGGTCAAGTTTCCTGATGGTTATGCATCTAATATACAACACAACATCCATGTTAATGAGAAAAAAATATTTGGTCTAAAGAGTCATGAGCGCCACATTATTCTTCAACACTTGCTGCCCCTTGCTGTGAGAAAAATATTGCCTAAAATGGTCAGTGCAGGAGTGATTCGTATAAGTAATTTTTTTAAGAAACTTTGCTCACCTGTCATTCGAAGAAGTGATATGGATAGTCTAGAGGCTGATATAGCTGAAACCTTAAGCTTTCTTGAGGCTATATTCCCTCCATCATTTTTCGATATTATGGTACACTTAATGGTACATCTTTCTACTCAAGCAAGAATAGCTGGCCCTGTCCATTTTCATAGCATGTGGCCAGTTGAGAGGTAATTTTCTTGGTCATATAAATACTGTAACATAGTTAACAGAATTTCATAGCTACTGTTTTATGACATTATCAATTTGCTTTTATTTGTGCATATAGATATCTAATGAGATTAAAGGGTTCTGTTCATACAAAAAGCCACCCTGAGGGATCAATTATGGAGTGGTCTATGTTTACTGAGTGTCTTACACTTTGTGCTCACTATCTACATGGTGGAACTCAAGTTGGCTATCAAGTTCAAACCCATGAAGATTGTAGCACAACTCCATTCTTTCGTACCATTGGTCAAGGATTGGCCGGAAAGTGCACAATGAGTATAGACCACAAGACATGGCTGCAAGCTCATAGATATGTTTTATTCAACTATGATGATATAGGACCATACTTAGAGTAAGGCATCTAAATTATTTTTACATTTCACATGATCAATTACTTAATACATTCTAAACTAATAAAATGGTATGTACAGCAAGCATGCTCACTACCTATCCTCAATTGGTCTTCGAAGTAAACGAGACATCAACTGCATGCATCATGAATCATTTCATGAATGGTTTAGGTTGCATGTAAGTAAGAAGAAAACTCAGCAAATGTAACTTCAGATATATTTCATATTTAGATTAATAGAAATTTGTCATAATCACAGGTGAAAGAGATAAGTGAGGAAGCAACAAAGGAGATTAAGATATTGGCGAAGGGGCCACTGATGACTGCACAGAATTATAGTAGCTATACCATAAGTGGAATGAAGTTCCACACAAAATCCTATGATGAGGGTAGAGCTATTCAGAATAGTGGGGTTGCTGTAGTTGCAGAGTCAGCAAGCTTTGAGAGGGGCAATAATGATCAGATTATAATAGGAAAGAAAATCTATTATGGTGTTATAAAGGAAATTCTTGAACTGAACTACCAACACAAAGGAAATGTGGTGCTTTTCATGTGTGATTGGGTTGATAACCGTGTGCAGGATAAATGGGTAAAAACTGATCAATTTGGGGCCACAAGTGTCAACTTTAGGCATTTATTCAATACAGGTGAAAAGATATCAGATGAACCTTTCATTCTAGCTTCACAAGCACTTCAAGTATACTACGTTCCTGATCAGGTTGAAACTAAGTGGGCTGATGTTGTTCAGTCAATACCTAGTGGTTCATATAACTTGGATAATTTGGAGATTGAACATACCGATAATGATAATGGACATGTTATGCCTTCTGTGATTGATCTAAGTGGCACTGTGACTGTGGATATTATTAATGGGGTTATCCCTTCTGTTAGAACCAGCATAGATGGTGTAATTGTTGATAAAAAACCTAAAAATGGGTCTAGAAAGTAAGTATTGTTTAAATTGTATTGCTGCTATAATTTTCCTAATGCAATATTTGCAAAAATTAATGATTTATTTATTTTCCAATGATTGCTGATTTGTTTGCCATTTTTCAGGAGGAAAAATGGCAAGCGCTAGAAGAAACAATACATGTGCCCCTCTCAACGTGTATGAACAAGAGAGGAATGCAAACATTGCAATTCTTGATGCGAAGCTACAATCTCTTAATATCCCTAGGCTGGCAAAACAGCTGAATGATCAATCTAAGACAAGGAAAAAGGTTTTGTAAGAACTTCGGTGTTAGTGTTTGCATATTTCATGACATGTATTTAATTATGCCACTGTGTTACTTGCAGAGAACTCACACAGTTGCTGAAACAGAAGCCCGTAATTTGCGCCCAAGGCCACCAAGAAATTTTGTTGAGAATGCAAATGAGGAGATTGATGAAGGTCCAGATTATGAAGATCTGGATTATGAACCAATTGGAGATTTTTTTATGTGCCAACGAAGGTATTATTCCTTGTCTTTTGTTATATCTTCCAACAAAATCATATCTTGTCATTCCGGTTGTTTCTCATGTTTAAAGTTTTTTGTTACAGATGTTCAGACTAGTCCACGCAAGAGAAGTAGAGGGAGGGGTATCACAAGAATGGAAGAAGTATTTGCAAGGACACCTGACATGCCAAAAGTGAAAGTAGATCTTAATGAATATGGTCAGCCTGTAGGGTCACGTTCTAGGGAGCTTGCTAGTGTTATTGGTTGTTTAGTGAGGAAGATATCAGTTCGGTGTTCTGATTGGAGGCTTGTTGATGTTAACAAGAAGAGTGCACTTTGGAATGACATAAAGGTGATTTATGGTGTTATACCCTTTTTTGGTTTCACATGTTAGAGCAGTACTTCTAGTGTGTATTTGTGCAACTATATTGTTGTGAATAGGTTGTTTATTAACATAGCTCTGTGGTGATAAACTGATAATATTGTATGATTGCAAGAATGTTCATTGACCTATATTAAAACTTTAGTGACCTATATTGAAACTGATTATGTATTTTTCCCATGGAAAAATTAGGCTAAATATGATATTCCTGCTGATGGAAGGAATTGGGTTTTAAAAACTGCTGGAATTAAATGGAAGGACTTTAAGGCACTTTTGAAGAAACAATATTTTGATGACAAATTAACAGATGAGGAACTAAAGAAAATGTATGGTGATAGAGTTAATGAAAGTGATTGGCAGTACCTTGTAACTCATTGGATGTCTCCTGAATTTGAGGTAAGGCTTGTTGATATTAAAGTCTTATTATATGCTTGTGGAACTAGTATACATCTTTTTGTGCTTAATCTAATAATTTCTCAATTAGGCTCGTGCGGAAATTGCCAAAGCGAATCGTGCTAAGTTGGCCATACATCATACATCAGGCACCAAGAGCTTTGCTCGTTGTAGACATGAATTGGTATTATTATCTTTTTTCACTATCTTACATAGGTATTTTCTGCAGATTTGTTATACTGAAAGCTAAACACTTGTAGGGTCGTGAGCTAGGACGCCCTCCTCGACGAGATGAAGTATATATCAAAACTCATATAAGAAAAAATGGTGTCCCTACACAGAATGCAGAACCAATCATTGTAAGTTTTCATGCATTTTTGCTGAATTGTGGTAGTTAATAATGATGTGTGTAAACATTGATCTCCCATTCATGTAGAACAAACTTCAAGAAATTGTTGAAGCCCGCCCAGAGTTGAAGGAAAGAACAATTGAACAGGGCGATGCACTTGCTGCTGCCTGTGGTGCACAGGAGCCAAGAGGGCGTGTGCGAACTTTGGGTCTAGGACCAACTCCTCAAGATATTGGTATAGCAGGATTGAAGTGTTTCCCATCTACAAGATTTCAAATGGAAGTTTTCACTCGTAAAAAAGCTGAACAACGCATCGCTGAACTAGAAGAGCAATTGATAAGGCTGGAGGAAAGGCATGCTGAGGAAAGGCAAAATTTTATGGAAGTCATGTCACATAATGGTTCTAATTCACGCCACCATGTGGTATAATACTATGACAATACATCAGCTAGTTATTTTGTCCTCTTAATACCCTGTGTAGATTTATCTCATTATTGCTTTCATTTTTTCTATAGAGCCGGTCTACTGAAAATGTTTATGATGCACATCATCATGATGCTCATTTCCAAGAAGATGAAGATTATGGAGATAATGAAAACCATGAGGCATGTCTCGAGGAGGGTGAATACTTGTTTGCACAGAGGCGTCCTGCAGCCCTTGCTATGCAGGGGCATCAACGTTGCCCCAATAGTACAGCCCATACAGTGCATGGAACCTCACCCCATCAGCGCACCCCCAACGATACAGCCCCTGTTGTGCAGCACCATGCTCCCTTGTCCCGTTGCCGCTTCTCCAACAATGCAACCCCTACAGTTGAGGACGGTGCAGCACATGAAGTGCAGCCCAATGCAACCCCTACAGTCCCGAACAATGTTCTTCCTGCAGTCCAACACGATGCAGCCCAAGAAGTGCAACCTGATGTAGCACAGGGAGCAAAGCCAGTGCATCCTGAAGTTGGAATGAATGTGATTTTATATGAAGTGGTGAGATCCGATGCACGTGTGGCTCTGGGAACAATTATTTCAACAAATCCTAAAACCATCATCGGAGGTGTAGCTCTTGGAAAGCAATATTGTGAAGTTGTTGTGAATCATGTGCTCAAAAGGGACGCAACTCTGCCTCGCACTTATCCTGGTGTGGAAAAGATGGCTGATGCTTATAAGTTGTCGATTGCATGGCCATACAACAGAGTAACAAACTGTCCTTGTCATCGTTTCTTGTTTTCTCATATATGACAAATGGTCAAACTTATATTAGTGATATTTGTGAAAATTGAAGGTTAAGCAGCAGGCATCAAAATCAGTTAGGAAGGGATCAAAATTGCCTCTAGGTGTTTCAGGTATGTTATTCTTAGGTCACTTATCTCCTCTTGTGATAGTTGAAGGTTACCAAGTTTCATGATGCTGATTAGAGCCTATACTCTGCTGTTTTTACACTCTGGACTTGCAGCAGGGGGAGAGAAGAGCTCTGGACTTGCAGCAGGGCGAGAGAAGAGCTAAGAACTCAGGTGGACAGTCTATATGTGAATTCTACCTTTTTGGTTGTTGGTCAAAATGAACTAGTTCCTTTGTTGCTATTTGTTATAGATTGTCAGGTTTGAGCGCAAATGCTCTCAAACTGGTGAAGCCTGTTTAATTGAGCTCTTTTTTTCTGTTCCCACAATGCTATGTACATGGTTATCTCGTTGATCAGTAGATGACATGGTGATTTCCTGATTGATAAGGTCCTCTGTGTTCACTCTGGTTTATAAGGGCCTCTGTGTTCACTGATAAGGTCAGCTGTTCAGAGGCACATATACTTTGTTCCTATCTAAAATCTGGTGCCTGTAGTTTTACTTGGATCGTGAAGCGATCAATCAAGGGAATGTTTGGGTTTCGAAATGTGGCCCTGGACTGGTATGTCGCTGGTTTTAATAGCAGCTATGAACTCTTGTAATGGATTAGAAAGCAGGTTACAATGCTTGAGTTTTTATGCAGCAGTGCTGAATAAGTAACTACTTCGATGAATGCACCTGAAACATCTAGCTAAGATAATCTTATTGAAACTGTTGGTGTTTGGATATTATTGGTTGTCAAGGACTTGTTACTAAGCAATTATGTGTGATTGATCTTGCACTCACTGTGGTTTTCTGTGGTCATCAAGAGGATCTGTGCTGCTATGTAGCTTGTCCAATTAAAATAATCGAATTCTTTGTGATTGACTAGAGGTTGCAATTAAGTTCCAATGCTGTGCCTATATTGTTGCATTATCTGATTAAATTAATATCAAGCAATAGCCTGGAGACCTGATTGAAGGAGATTGACATTTATTTCCCTAATTATTATATTTGCTCCATTGCAGATTTCTTTTGCTGCTGCTCACGCTAGTCTGAGATAGGATTTTAGTTGCTGGAGATTATATATTTTCTGAAAAGGCTGCAATATATACATGTGTATATTATACTGGTATGTGACAGTGAAACTTTGGAGGGGCAGGGACTGATGACTAGTGAGCTAATTTGGTCTCTGAAGTAAAAAAGTGCTTATAAACCGTGTAGTCACCTTTATCTGTATTTTTTCCTATATACAATTACTATAATTAACTTCATTTGTGCACTGTGCTGTTTTGTGTTCAGGTGGGAGGGAGAGGCCTTGGAGGTGTGCTTGATGTTGGATAGTCACCAGGAAGCCAACATATGACATTTTGCTTTTGATAAGTTAGAGATGAGGCATTTTGTAGTGAATCTATTTAGTTTGTGCAAGCAAACAGATGGCTTGTGCCTGCCATTTAACCTAGTTACTCCCTCTGTCCCAATATAGAGGACGTTCTGGGATTCAACACAGGGCCCAAGGCAAGTTGTAAAAGACCACGACACCCCTATAGTGTAATCATTGCTCATACTGACTAATTGAAAGACATGCACCACTTCTGTATTAAAAAATAGTACTGCCAAAGCTACAACCATGCAGTGGCATTTTTTAACCTTACAGAAAAGGCACTGCACAGGCCACAAACTCACTTAGCGCCAAAAATTACAGTTCACGCTTTTTTATAGAGTCATGTGAAACCCAAAATTTAAAGCACGCGCCATTTCGGTAAATCTCCCTCCATGCCAATAAAGCCAGCTAGCTTATCTTGCTTGTTTCTTTCAAACATTCACCAGTCCATTGACATGGCCAAGCTCCCCGTGGATTTGAACACACCACCAGAGGATGGAGGAGAGAAGTTGCCTGATCTCAACAGCCATCCTGCTGAAGCTCAAGGTGACGATGATCTCTTCCAAGATGTAGTGGGTCAAACTGGTGAACAAGCATTTCATGAAGGTTAGTAAATCCATCTCTCTCTCTGTGCGTGTGTGTCTCTCTCCACCTCCCCCTCTCTCTCCCCGTCTCCCTCACTCTATCTCTCCCTCTCTCTCCCCCCTCTCCCTCTCTCTCTCTCTCCCTCTCTCTCCCTGGTTTAATATCTTTTAGAACAAGTATACTTTCTCCTGAACGTTGGGCATCCATTTGATCTGAATGATCATCAACATGAAAGAGAAAAACGAAACCTAATGACAGATGAGTATTTCCATTAGTACCACTAAAATGTGCATGACAAAAGTGTCAACATCTATGTACTGACAATACATACAAACATTACAAATTTTGGCGCAGACAATGACAGAGGTTCACAAGATGAACAAGATTCCTTACCTGCCCTCTTTGATGATGCAGCGGTTCACAGTGTTTGCCATCCCTTTGATTTGAATCATCCTCAACACAACAGTGAACAAGAAAACATGCTCACATGTGATCATTTCCAATCAGTGACTCAAGCATATACTAATGTTTGCTGAAAAAATAGATTTAATGCATTTGTGCACATCCTAGGAAAAATTATTTTTTGTCAATCAACTTGATCAATGAAAGTACAACTAGCAGCAGAGATTGCTAACATTACAAAATAATTAATTATTTTTTATGTTTCTCACCTGAAACAAATTCTTGCAGCAGATGAGAATGCGGGTGACAATTTGAATGATCATGAACAAGATGCTTTACCTGGCTACTTTGACGATGCAACAGTTCATAATATTTGCCATCCCATTGATTTGAATCATCCTCAACATGGCAGTGAACAAGAAAACTTGCTGACAGGTGATTATTTCCAATCAGTGACTTGAGCATAGACAAATTATTTATAGCATCATGCCTGTCTATCGACATGGCTATGTGATTAGGTGTTCTGTACTCTTTCATTGGTATAGAATTTGCTTCAGAGAGATAAATATTGTGAGATAAGATATCACCCAAAGAAAATAAGATTCATTTCTCAACCACTCAAAAAGAATCAATGAACGAAACAAAAATATTAACAATCAGATTGCTCTGTAGTATGCTGGAACACCTTCGTTTTGTGACACTGTATGTCCATCTAACCGAGGGCATCTCTGTTCTGAAGAAAATCAATACACCATCAATCCAAAATAAGACATAGTTAGTATTATGCTCCACAGAATTTAACTTTTCCAAAAGTTCTATACATAACAAACAAAGGCAATTTACATGAAATCACTACAGCTGTAATTACCTTCTGTTGGAAATTTGGAATACTTGTAGTCACCAAGAGTTCAATGTAACACCCCAAACTAATACGATGAAAAGTGAAGTTTTAAACCATGGAAGTTATGGAGGGATCACTTCCTGCACATTTTGGTCTGGTACCATCTGGCAACTAAAGGTCATGAATGCAGCAGCCTGTGCACTTTAACATCGATAGCTCCTTTCTCAAGATAACACAGTTATTAGCTCTAAGTCCAAAATGATTTGTATTGATCAGTTATATTTTTATCCAGGTGAACAAGGTGCCTTGGAGGATCTCATACAGGAGTTTGGCGTGTACACTGAAACTGTTGACATCGCTTTTGATGAAGAGGAGTTGTCAGATTTAGATGGTGTAGAGGATCAGCAAACACACGATGAGGAAGAGGATGCCCAAGCACATGATGTTGAAGAGGATGAGCAAGCACATGATGTTGAAGAGGATGAGCAAGCACATGATGTAGATGATGACCAAGCACATCATGTTCAGGCCCGACATAGGACAAAGGATCTAACGGATAGACAAAGACAAGACATATTTGAAGATTTGCTTCGGAGCAGTAAGAATGGAAAATTAAAAAGAAACAGTACAACTATTATTGCAGCGAAGTACAATGTCCGTATACGTACCATACAACGTGTATGGAAGAGAGCAAAAAAATGTTGGGCGCAGGGCATACCAGTAAATGTCAATGGATTGAAACCTAAGAACTGCGGCCGTAAAAAAATTCAAGTGGATCTCTCTACAGTTCCAGATATTCCCCTAAATAGAAGGGGCACTATAAGGTCACTTGCACATGCTCTAGGTGTCAATAAAAGCACTCTCCATAGGTCGTTCAAACAAGGATTGCTACGACGACACTCCAACTCACTGAAGCCCTATTTGAAGGAAGCAAATAAAAAGTCTAGGCTGCAGTGGTGTGTGTCCATGCTAGAACCAAGTACACTGCCAGATAATCCCAAGTTCAAAGAAATGAAAAACATTATCCACACAGATGAGAAGTGGTTCAATGGGACAAGAAAGAATAAGACTATGTACATGCGTCCAGACGAAGAAGACCCACAAAGGACAGTGCAAAACAAGAATGCCATTCACAAAGTCATGTTCTATTCTGGAGTTACACAGCCTAGGTTTGATGCTGAAGGTAGATGTTATTTTGATGGCAAGTTAGGCGTCTGGCCTTTTGTCCGTGAGGTAGCAATCTCGGTCATGTTTTATTCTTGTTTCGCTACATAAGAATCATTATTCTATTATTCTCATAAGAATATTTGTTCTTTCAGGAACCGGCACAAAGAAGAAGTGGCAATAGGCCCAGGGGCACACCTATCACGAAGACAATGAAGGTTGACAGACAAACCATGAGATCTTATATGATCTCAAAACTTCTCGACGCTATACGCATTCGTTGGCCTCGAGAAGATGCCAATGAGATAATTTGGATACAGCAGGACAATGCTCCCTCACATGTTCGCGCTGATGATCCAGAGTTTGCTGCAGCAGTTGCCCAAACCGGCCTTGATATACGCATAATGAATCAACCTGCTAATTCACCTGATATGAATTGCCTAGACCTTGGTTTCTTTGCTTCTCTTCAGTCGTTGACGGATAGGACGACATCTAGAACCATGGATGACCTCATCGCGAATGTGATCAAAGAATATGAAAACTACAACCCCGTTCTTCTGAATAGGGTATTCCTCACGCTACAAGCATGCATGATTGAAGTTATGAAAGATAATGGAGGGAATAGGTATAAGATCCCCCACATGAATAAGGAGCGGCTCGAGGCACAAGGCATGCTTCCCAAATCTCTCAGTTGTGATAGGGAGATAGTTCGGAAGGCTATTGAGTTGTTGAGCAACTAATGGAACTGTGTCTCTCACTTTTGAGTTGTTCGACAACTATGGTGTCTAGCTTTTGACTTGTGCAGCAACTAAGGGCGTTGTTGTCTAGCACTTGATTATATGTTTATCCAACACTTGTATATATGAGAAGCGCTTGTGGCATGGAAATCAAAAGTACTTAGTGCTACATATTTATTCAAGTACTACCATGTTCCCATTTATACTTAATGAAATAGCAGTACCATTTCATGAAACACTAGTCAGAACTACTACATTATCCACAACTACAGCATGTACCTACCCCATACATAGAACAAAGACATTATCCACAACTAGAGCATGCACCTATCCCATACATGTACAAGGAAGTGCATGGCCAAAAGAAGAGAGCACTACATGCTCAACTGATAAGCAACAAAAGACAGGACAATATATGGTAGTGAGCAGTTGTTTAGCGATCATGGTCGTCCATGGTCTTAGTTACCCGTACCTCTTGCCTCCCACACATTGATTGGTGTAGCCTCATCGTTTGTCTCTACATCAGAGAAGCTGGCCTTATGCTCGTTATCGTCCTTGGCGGCATCCTTATCATCCTTGTCCTCGATGCTTGCAATGTGCCTTGTGCATGTGTTTTCCTTGATGGTTCCAATCTGGCTTGTGCACGCCTGATCACTCTCCAACAGAACCTTGCGCTAGTCATGGAACATGGTACTGCAGAGGAGGTAAACAAAAATGATCAAGTTACAGTGACAATCTAAAAATACCAATGGTAGCAATTAGATGCCTTTGCCTTACCGCAAACGACCACGAGTTTTTGTGACACCCTGCTTCACCACAAGCATATCCTGTGGTTCTGTTTCAGGCACAAACTCATCGTCCTCGGCAACAAAGGATGAAGCCTGTTGGGGGCCTTCCTCATCCGAATCAGGGATCAACTCGAATTCATCCGCACCCCCTTCTTGCGTATCCTGAGCAAAATCCTGGCCTTCTATGGCGATGCGATTGAGCTTCTTGTTCCACCAAGTTCCACGGCGACGATCCCGGCCACGCATCGGTTTGAAGGACTGCATCAGACCTTTCGATTGGATCCCCAAGGCACGTCGCATCCGCAATCTCTGGAGGAACCGGGCACTCCTGTGCAGGCCTCTACCACCACTGCCTGCCATCGACCGAGCGCCACCACCTGCCATCCACCTGCATCAGTTGACGCTAAAGCAATTTAATTTATTTATTTATCTATTTTTTTGGTGAATGGAACATGACGTTAACAAAGAAGTTTAGACATAAATTTGGGACTCAAATCCCTGTTCCTGGATTGTGCTCTAAATAAAGAAGAATGCAAAAATACATGAAAAGTGAACATATCAGAATGGATAAATCTCACCTTAAGCCTAGGCACCTGTCGTGCACTCTGGCGTGGGAAGCAGCAGCAGGAAGCCTTCACCGTCGTGTGCCTGTCCAGCAATCCAGCGCCAGCCTTGGCGCGGACGCGGTGCAGCTCACCAGCGACGGATCAAGCAGATGGGGCCACCTCGAGGCCTGGCCGCCACGCCTTCACGCAGTCCCGGTCGTCCTCAGCTCCGGCCGGCGCCTTTGCCCGTGCGCCGGTGGAATCAGCGATTTGGGGAGGGCGCGATGGGTGTCGCAGAGAGGGGGCCGTCGCCGCACCTGCCTGCTGCGACCTTGTGCCACCCCTGGGCTCCGGGCCGCTTTGCTCCGTGCGCCGGTGAAGGCTGCGAGGCAGAATCGTCGGTCGTCGATCGCCTCGCCTCCGCGCCTGGCCGTCACGCTGGAGCTCCGCCCAGATCCACGCCCACTCCGCTGTGGTGCCCCTCTTGGACTGCGAGGTTTGTGGTGGGTGCCGCAGGACCGGTAGTAGGGAAGGGGCCGCCGGCGCCGCCTGCTCTCGGAGAGAACCCGCGTCGCGAGCACATGCCAGAGACGGATGGACGAAAGGCTACGAAGGAAAGGATAAGCCTCTCCTCCCAGTTCCACCGTCTGTTTTCTTTGCTCATTTCTTTATTCCGTAGTGGCCGGCAGGAAACGATGGATGGATTGCTGGTGTACTACCTCATAGGATGGGACCCACTATATCACCTAAAACGTCTTTCTTTTCGGTACAGAGTTTGAATCGTATAACGTCCTCTATATTGGGATGGAGGGAGTAGGTTGTATGTGTTCTTTTCCTCTGTTATGGATCAGAAACTCAGATGATACTCTTATGTATTGCTACATGTTGGCTTCAATGAAAACTTGAGATAACTGTCTTATAATGTGGTTGATGAGTGTTGTGGGCAGCTATGGTTACATATGTATATGGTTGATGAATAATGTGACATGTTATGTATGTTTATTAGGTTTGATTTGAAATCTGGTTAGTACGAAATTAATATTATATATAATTATGTCAATTCATAGCGACCGATTATTGGTTGCTAAAAAGTTTGATATCCACAAATCATTAGTCGCTAAACTATGTAACTGATCATTGGTCGGTATACATATTTGCGTCTAGCTATCGGTCGCTATAGACCCGATCGGTCGCTATAGAATTATAGCGACGCCACTTACAGCGACTTATACATCGGTCGCTATAACCTTATAGCGACCGATGATGGGTCGCTATAACGGCTTATAGCGACCGTTTTGGAGACGCTACAGATTGGCTGTGGTATAGTGCATTTCGATGTGACGGGGAATCTTCTTTTTGCATAGTGAAATTTGGGGAGAAATTAGGAACTAAACAAGGCCGAAGGCAACAAAGAACACGTCATGCGCGGAAGGTGGGGATGCCGTCGGGCCCCTCGAAGGTCGGTGGCCGGTCGTCCGTCCATTCTCTACGGCGGCGGCGGTATGGAATGGTGGTAGTGACGGGGCATGCATCCACGGGCTGTCGGGCTCACGTCCACGTTCGTGCAGGAGGCGAGAACGGCACGAACGTGGGTGGCCAATTCGAGCCGAAATGGCTAAGGTGGCCTTATTGTCCGAGCTGATCGACTCGGAGGCGCCGGGGCCGCCGAGAAGCCACGCAGCAATTAAGATGACTATCGACGGCACCAGCTAGCGCGCTTTTGACGGTGCAGGTACGACGTGTGGTCCTACTAGCATCATCATGACAATAATAGCCCGGTTGATCCGGCTTATAATCCGTATTTTTCAACTTGTTTTTTTAATCGGAACAATGTTTTTCTCTCACAACAAATCAACCAACAGTGTTTTTCAGCCGACTTATCAGCACAGCCGAACAAAGCCAATAGCATCATCGCAGCCGTTACCTCGATCGGTCGAGCGAGAGGTACTACAGTACATTCCATCATGTTGCCTGAAAAAAGTGGTCTGCGATCTTGTTTGCTTCCCGAAGCCATGCACGCACCATGCAAGATGGCTGTGATGACGACCCGGACCGCCGGACATGGAGGTCGCAGGGCTCCGCCACCGCCAGTATCGTTCTTCTTCATCCGCATGCGCTGGAATTGGCTTACAAACCTACATACTGCATGTCTGTCTGTGAGGCGGTTTGTGGCGTTGAGTATGGCCGGCCGCTGGCCGGAGCCAGTGATCGATGAGCGTGGATGGCCATCATCGCATTGAGAGAGAGTCTTCTACGTCTCTACGTGTGTAATTCGCAAAAAAGAGAGATAGATCCGCGCACCCTGGTGGATGGTGATATGGGTTCCACTACGGATCCCGTTGCTCCCACCCAGGAAGCTCCTCGGGCGGAGCAGGAGCCCCAGGTGGTCCAACCAATGGTCCAAACAAATGTAGTATACATTATGAGAACTGATCACAAACCCTTTTATTTAATGATGATTATGCATGCATATACAATAATATAGCTACCCCCATATTGGCACATACACTACTACAGTGTACCTTGTAGCACCAAGTAGCAGCTTAATGCCTCATATCACACAATACATTAGTTCACCAGATACTACGTACGCTGGAGACAAGGAAATAAATAAATGGATTAAAATACTACCAAGCTCATTAACCAGCTGTTTATTTGAGCCAATTGCATGCATCGATCGATCATCAGGACGTGGCGTACGTACGACAAATAAATATACTATAATAATGTTGTACACGACGTTATGATGGATATGGCGCCGATCGATGCTTATATATATGCAACCCGGTCATGGCCGTCTTGCTTGGTGGTGTACCAGTGGTTTTAATTTTGTTCCGCACGTCAACAGGGAGATCAGTCAGCAAGACCTGCCATATACAATAGATTTAATTAACCCGGTAGTAGTTTTCCTTATAATTTGTAGGCAATCACTTTCTTCAAAAAAAGAAAAAAAGAAAAAAAAAGAACCAAACAATTCCATGACCACCTTTTTTTTGTTGACAAAGAAAAACCCAGCTTTTATAGAAAGCAAGTAACACGATCAATCTTAGAACCACTTCAACACACAGATCTATATATTGCAATAATGGTGCAAATTTAATGTTCTAAATTTGTACAATAATTTAACCAATTGTTGGTCGGATTTTTGGTGGGAAAATGACTCTTCTTCTGGTCAAATTAAATAGGCCTATCATTATTAGTCATCATTAATTATTACTACAGTCCAAAGGACTACTACTTTAGATAACCGCAAGTACGTAGCACATGTATGTATGCCTGCCCACTGCATGTCTGCACACCGTACCTACCTGCACACGGCGTCCGTACGTGAACATACTATAAATATGCAACAACTAACGGACAGAAATGATGGATACATGATTGGTAACAACTATGGCTTAGTTCCCAGAAAATTTTGCAAAATTTTTCAGATTCTCCGTCACATCGAATCTTTGGACACATGCATGAAGCATTAAATATAGATAAAAAATAAAACTAATTACACAGTTTAGACGAAATGAACGAGATGAATCTTTTAAGCCTAATTAGACTATGATTGGACAATATTTATCAAATAACAACGAAAAGTGCTATAGTGTCATTTTACCAAAATTTTCGTAACTAAACCGGCCTTATAAAAGGATCGAGAATTTGGAACTATCAACTGATGTGGTGAAGCGGACTTGCCTTCATGGTAGCAAACACCGTTCGTTTCCCCATGTTTATCTTTAAAAAATGGCATGTTCTCTTGCCAGCTTCTTTGGACGTGACAAGCTTGTACATATTGGTTAGCCCTTTTTCTTTGTTTTCGTGCTTGCTTTTTGACAGCAAAAAAGCAGAGACACTATAAATACTTACTCCTACTAGTATGCAACAACTAACGGACAGAAATGATGGATACTACATGATGGATACTACATGATGGATACTACACTAATAATGCGGTTCGATTTGAGTTCAATCAATCAATCATATTGATGAGATGTCAGCTGAACATGTGGGCCTGCCAGTGCTAGTGGTACGTAAACCCGCGTCTTCACCTCCAACAGTCCAAAGGAGGAGGTGGCGAACCCTATATATATACTGTATACGCCAGCCAGCTAGCGCCGTCGCAATCGCAGCCCAGTCCCCCGCCGTCCCAACTCGGCTGGTCGTTCGGCCGCGCGGATCGGAGCTCTCGGCCTTTCGCTGCAGCTGTGCGCACTTGCGGACGCCAGTGGCGTGACCTCGATCGGCGAGCGGCGTGGGCATGATGCTCGGCAGCGGCGACGTCCGGCGACCGGGCACGTGGGCCGGCCGCTGCCGGAGCCAGGGGTCGACGCTGGCCCGGTGGCCGCTGTCGAGGAGCACCCTGACCACGTCGCTGTCTCTAGTTGTCCGTCGAGGAGGGCAGCATTCAGCACGTGACGCCTGCGCCGCCGCGGCCGGGCGCATTACTCGATGCCTCGAGCGGTGCCGTGCGGGCTATGCCCGCAAAAGCTCGCGGCTCTGGTGGATGCGGGGCCGGCCGGCTGACGGCCGCCGCCGCCCCACCTGCATCCCTAGCTAACACTGCAGACGAGCATGCATGCATGCATGAATGGATACAAATATCCCTAACACTGACGAGCATGCCATGCATGCATCCCTAACACTTGCCTGAAATCAAATGTCGTCGTCGCTGCGATCCAGGGGTTGGATGTCGTCGAGGCCGTCGTAGATGGACATGTCCTGGTCGGCAGCAGAAGTAGCGACTTTCCACTCCTTAAAGCATCTGTGCCTATTCAGGTGCGACGTACCGCTTGAACTTTCGGCGGTGAGCTCGGTGCGGCAGGTCGGGCACACAGCTTTGCGCTTCCAATTGGTGGCGGCGGAGGCGGGCACAAGTTTGAAGAACTCCCACACCTTGGATGTCCGCCTGCTCCCCTGTGACCTTGTTGAGCGGGTGGCCATGGTGTTGGGGTCTTGAATTTGATGCATATGGTCTCATTCTCAGTGCATCGTACATATCGTATATATAGCGTCTCTTGTGTCATTTCAAGCGTCTACACAAACATCTCTCACGACCGAGGGAGTAGGAGCTAGCAATGCAAGCACTACTGGTTGGAGGAGGAGTCGGAGAAGGAGAGGGATGGCTGGGCAGAAGCCAACAATGCATGCACGGCATGCTAGCTGCAGGCAAAGTTTTGCCATCACTCGGGTCGGCCCGGCCCGGGGAGGGAGATCGAGGCCGCCGCCCGGGGGACCTCGGCCGGGAATGCCTGCGGTGCGAGGTGACGTGACGAGGCTCCGGCCTCTCGCATGCAGGAAAAAGATTTTCTGCGGCAGTGTCGCACGCAGAAACGCGTACGACACGGTGTCATTGTGTGACACGTGTCCCATGGCCCCACCCATGGTTCCAACAAAGTGCAGCCATCTCGCCTGGTGGTCAATAGCACACGCGTCATCCATCCACAGGGTGCCGCATGCATTGGGTTCGGCCTGCTGGATGTGGGTCGCTGATCCAGAGTTCCGGACACACCATCTCGATTCGCGACAGAGCTCGCACTACCGGAGAATAGTACATCACTACCGGAGAATACTCTCCCTCTGTCCAACAAAACATGGAAGTAAAAATAGTTTATATTTAACTAAATTTTTAGTGAATATTATTGACATTTATGACTCTAAATTAATTTATTAAGAAAATAAATTTTATAATGAACCTAACGGTATGTATTTGATATCATAAATATTAATATATTTTTATCTATAATTAATCAAACTTGAGATAATAAATTATAACACTATGTTAGAATTGTATGTTTTTTTTTACGGAGGGAGTACATCATGATCCCAAGATTCTCAAGCGCACTACAGGAACCAGTGGCTTCCCCGAGTGCCAGTTGCACTCGGGGAAGGCCCAGTTGCACTCGGGGAAGCCTTCCTCAAGTGCAACACTCGGAGAAGAGCCTCCGGCTAATCTTCTAACGGGGAAGGCGCCTTCCCCGAGTGCCGAAAATCATGCACTCGGGGAAGGCTTCGCCGAGTGTCGTGCCGACACTCGGGGAAGATTTGACGCCGTCGGCCGACGGCCGTTGCCGTTTGTTGGACATTCTTAACGTCATTACCAAAAGTAGACTTAGTTTTCTAATTCTGATAACGGCGCCAAAAATGCCGAACCTATCCCTCATGCCACTTAAGCCAAGTTGTCATCCCCAGCATGACATGAGAGACGCGGTATTGAAATATGCAACTGCTCTTCTAAATAAATAATAAATAAGATCTGCAAGTGCACAGATTAATACCGATGTAGCATTTTAATCGGGAAGTATTCCAGGTATCGTTATTTATATTTTTACCACTGGGAAGGGATTACTAACATCAATGTTGATTATGGAATGGAATATAGGAATGAGTATCAATCATTGCATGTATAAGTGAGAGCATTCATCTATCTCTTGCATACAGAGGTAAGTGTCACATAAAATATAGATAAAGTATGAATGGTGACAAAGATAATTAATCTGATCAGCTAGCCACATATAATAATGATAAGCACCTCAACAGATATTCTAGCAAGTCATTAGCATGGTATTAGGACGAACTACAAGGATATTTCCTAAGTTATTCTTAACTATAAAGTCTAGCATATCATAGTTAGTGCAAGTACACTTGGCAATCATTGCGAGAAAGGACTACGCCCATGCATAGTGATATTATCAAGGAAGATGAGAAACATAGCAATCACTCCCTCGTAATAATGTTGCTCTGCCTGCCTTACACACGGGAGGGGGACTATATAAGAACCAACGAAGCTGTCACCATCGCGGACCACCCCACGATCCGGCATATAAGGTGCAATCGCAGATAAATATGGTCTAAACACCACGCCTACACAATATTTATCATTTACCCATGGATCCGATGGATAAACGCTATACGATCCTAAACATGTATATAATTCCAATCTAACTAAGCCAAGCGTATAACTACGATAAACTAAGAACAATATAATCGCAAACATAAACAAGTAGAGCATAGTCATAATCAATATATTGAAATAGAACAAAGTTGTATTCATAATATTGAAGAACAAAGATGAACAATAAAGAACAGTAAAGGAATTACCAAGAATCCTCTTGACAGATCCGGAAACCAATCGAAGATTGACTCCTTCTAGTTCTAATTCTATGTAGCTATGCTATACTAGAGATCTAGTTGATGTGGTGGCTCTAGGGCTTGATCAGAGACTCTCCTCCTGAGATTAGGGTTTGAAGAATGAGAATGAGGGAGTGCCTCCTCCAGGGGCCATGGGTCCTGCTTATATAGCCCCCTCAAGTGAACGTGGGCCGTCGGATCAAACCGACATTAATCGCACGGTTTTCCTTGATCCCTTAGGTCGGTGGAGCATAATCCGCGAGACGGAGCCTGATTGGCTCTCAGGCCAGGGCGGGCCCTAGGGAGCAGGGCGGGCGCCCTGCCTCCGGGCCCGTTCGGCCTCCCGTTCGATCTCGTGGCTTCTGGAGTCTTCTAGATGATAGAAAATCGGTGAACACGTTATTATCTCTATGTAAACCCGACGTGTGGGCCTTTCCTCCGTATTTTCTGATAACCCCCTGCAGAAACAGACAAACACCAAAACTCGTGGAATTCTGTCAGATAAAACCCTAAGTCTAGGTGTTGGTTGCATTTGGATCCTTTTCTTTATTTATTTGATAACTATATTTGGTACTTAAGGACCGTCAACAAACTCCCCCAAGCTTACCTCTTGCTCATCCCTGAGCAAGGATAGACTCATTATGGATCGGAAGTTGCTGCAACGTCTTTGAACGTTGACGGTACATATGCTTTCAAATAAGGTCTCATCCCTGAGTTAGAGTAAACTGTCAAGACTTAAAACTTACTCATTTTTCCTTTCACCATGGGGCTTGCAACTGTCACCTGCATCTTGAGTGGTTAAAAGATAGAACGGTCTAGTCAAACGCCATGTCTCTTATTCTTGATCAGCTATAGCTCTGGAGTTTTTTGCAAATTTTTCAAATAAAACTCAGAGATTCCTTGTATGACTTTCTCGGGTCTCTCTTTTGTGGTATTTCTGGATCCTTACCAAGGCAGTAATGGTATATGCCTTCTCTCTCAAAGTATGTGGTATTTATGGTATAAGGCGTAGTGACATTGCCTTCTCTCTCACCCTACTCTAATAAGGCTTTGATATCTTGAGCTCATAGGTGGGAGATATAGTATACATACTCATAGAACATTTATTGCATAGTCAAACCATGGATCCAGAGAAACAAGTCAATAAGTCAAATCAAGATGTGCATGTGTGGTGAATGAGTGGTGTATGGTGATAACAAAAGTCTAATGCTTTTTTTTGAGGGAATACATACCTTTCTTGCTTTTTAAAACTTTTGAGGGGAATGAGATGCTCTATTTTCTCTTCTTCTTTTTTTTTCTCTCAGGTGGGTATCTTGTACCCCTAATTCTACTGTCGGACACTTGTCCATTTTTACCTCTCGTCTCACTTTTTCTTTCTTCGAGGTTCCGAGCACTTGCTCCTTTTTATTTCCTCGTATTTATATTTTTTTTAGAGCAATCTCCCTCTTTTGAAAATATAGCAAGTGGTAGTAGAAATGACTTGAGCATTAACTTCACAGAGAATAACAGGAATGGGATAATATTCTTGGCTATTCTCTCCCGGGTCAGGAGTAGAATAATTTTGGGTGAATCTGGAGATGGAAATGAGTGGATATATGTGGATACGTACTTCCGGAGTAGAAGCAGCATGTATGAGTGAACGTGCAAGTGAATCTTGATTTTAACCACATGACAAGTTCCTAAGAGTCTACACAGCTTGACCACACTCAATGCCCATAAGCAGTAAGTAGTAAAAGTGCGGCTCTTAATCTAACAAGCATGTATATATGGCTGTGGTAGGAATTTAAACTCTCATCATACAGGAACTCATCATGCAACATTTTAAAGATTTTGAAAGATAAAATTCTCCAGAATTCTAGCATCTCTAGGAACAGATAAACAGCAGCTCAACCTTCCCATATCATATCCGCTAATAATTTAGACTTCAGATCAAGTTCTCTTCCCACTAGTTTAGGTTTAGAGCCAGTTTTTAAATTATAACAGTTATGTCTAAACTAGAGAGAGAACAAATTTGAAAATTAGGCAGAGCAACTATTCATCATATCCATGCTAGAGTTTTATTTTCAAGATTCAGTTTAGCATAGCTACTTTATTTATTTATTAAACTAAGCAAATATATATAAACACAAAATATTTATTTGGGTTTTCATGATTATGCATCTTTTTATTTTAATAAAGCATAGGTATAAATGTAGATAAAAATACTTATCGGGATAAATGGGGGTGCTCTCCCCCAAGCTGGATCTTGACATAATTTCTTCTGATGTAGCTAGCAGGTGCAGAGGTGTATTTGAATGTCGGCAGCACCCTGACAACGATTAGGATGTCCTCCATTTGCTAGTCTTCCTGAATTCTATGGAGCTCAAATAGACAACAAAGCTTCGTGGAACTTGATTAAGCGTTAGCATAAATATCTAGCCTTTATCATGTTTGAGCTTCCTTGATAAATGTCACTCTCTATTTTTATTTTCATTTTTATAGAACAGAAAAAATATATTTTTTTTTATGCCACCACAGTGAATGTACTTATGGGTTTTATGCCACTCGCATACTCACATGGGGCTTACTGTTTTTAACTTTTTTTTAGACAGAATGAACATGATTAACTGAGCAATAATTAAAGGGAAAATGATAACTACCAAGTTTACCTCTTGGCACGGCGTTCGGTGTTTTTAAGTCCTTCGAACAGGACTTCTTTTCTTCTTAGTTGTCCTGGGATTTGGGTGGCGTAGACGGTAGTTCCGGCAGCGCCTCCTCTTCTTGTGTAACTGTCTTCACTTTCCATACCCGACTTGGTGCTTCGGTCTCCTGTTGTGTATCCTCGGGCCTTATGACCTCTCCTTCATAGTCTGCCCATACGTCCTTGATGGTTTGCCTCCTTTGGTTATGGTTACGTCGCCTTCTTCTTGTCCTGACCTGCTTAGAATCTTCAACTATATAGTTAGGGTCATTAAAGTAGCGGCGTACTGTTGATATTTGGTAACGCAATTAGGAAATAGGATCCGCAAGCGCACGGATATCGGTGAGCACTTCACCCGAGATGTTATCCTGGGTATCGTATTTATATTTTTACCTTTAGGAGAAAGAGTGCATCTGACTAACCAAATCTATTACTACTAACCTTTAGGCTACAACCACTATGATTCAATGTGAGTGATGTATAGAGAAGACTACAACCGCACTCTTCTTCTAACCTTGGTAAGGATGATCTACTGTTCTATTGGGGAGGTTTACGGAATCTAGACACCACAAAGGATGTTCAACCCGCACCTATAAACCCTATCGATCCTGCTAACGGGATATGGAATACAAAGGTAACTCGGAATTGTCACGTTCCTCGCTACTACCACGGTCCGGCTAGACGAGGAGATATCTATGAGTATCCTAGCTTAAACACCACGTTTACGCTAGAGATGATTACTCTAAACTCTACGCGAAGAGATCAAAGTAAACTCATAAACCAAAGAACAATAAAACAAAGAACTTACTAGAATTTAGAAGTCGAAATACTGAAGAATCCTGAGAACAAGCCTCGGGTTAGGAGAACTTGATCCCGCAGGTACAACCTCGGAGTAGACACCGACAGGCCGGCTTCCTCCGATCTACACCTCCACTCTATCTCTCTCAATCTAGTAGAACTAATTCCACTTTCACATTGGATGCTAAGCCCTAAGAGGTGGGAACCCTAGAGGGAACCTCTCTCTCTAAACCCTAACTAGAGATATGTAACTGAATAATGAATTGGGGTCCTCTCCACCAGGGGTCAGGGGCCTTGCTTATATAGCCCTTTTGGATGAATCTGGACCGTCGGATCAAACCGACCTTCATCCTACGGTTTTCCTTGATCCTCAAAGGCGGTGGAGCATAATCCGCGAGACTCGACCTGATTGGTCCCGGGGGCAGGGCGGGCGCCCTAGGGCACAGGGCGGGCGCCCTGTGTCCGGCCCCGTTACGGCTCCCGTTCGTTCCCGTGGCTTCTGAAATCTTCTAGATGTAAGATAATTGCGTGTTTGGTTAATATCCCGTCATTATTCCGACATGTGGGCCTTTCTTCCGTATTTCTTGATAACCCCCTGCAGAAATAAATAAACAGCAAAACTCGTGGAATTCTGTTAGATCAAACCCTAATTCTAGGTGTTGCTTGCATATAGGTCCTTTTCTTTATTTATTTGATGGTTATAATTGATACTTAAGAACCGTCAACAAACACCCCCATACTTAGGCTTTTACTCGTCCTCGAGAAAAGGTTGGTTAATAAAACATCTGGGGTTGAAACATTCTTTCATACCTGCAGGGTGTTGTAAAAATTCACTGTGCACTTATAGTCAGGGAAATATATGGTCAGAGTAAAGAGCCTTTCTTCTTCTTAATCCCTATCACTTGGAGTTTTTACATATTTTTGAAAAGAAAAACTTAGCATACCTTTATTCCTCATAGGTGCTCTCAGAGTCACTCATTCTAGGCGCCCGCCCTGTGTCCGGCTCCTCTACAAGCCTGCTTTCTCGAGCGTGTTTCTCACCGTGTTTTTATCCCGAAAAATATTTACTTGGCCCAAAAACGTCAAATTAAAAGCGTCGGGCTTTAATTTTTAATTGGAAGGTAAAAATTGATCACGTCTATTTCTTCTAATTCTTTATTGGGCTCTAAAAATAATTTAAGACGTTGACCATTTACCTTGAATAACGTACCTTCGTCATTTTGAAGTGTGATAGCTCCGTGGGATGATGAATGAATTATCTTGAATGGTCCTTCCCATTTGCTCCGGAGCTTTCCATGCCCGAAAAGCTTCACCCTGGAATTAAAAAGTAATACCTTATCTCTGGGTGAGAACTCCTTCTTCTTGATCCTCTTGTCATGCCATCTCTTGACTCTTTCTTTGTAGATCTTTGAATTGTGATATGCTTTCTCCCGCCATTCTTCTAACTCCGATAATTGCATTCTTCTATGTTTTCCGGCGATATCTAGGTCCATATTCCATCTTTTTATGGCCCAGTGTGCCTTGAACTCAAGTTCAACAGGTAGGTGACAGGTCTTTCCGTATACCAATTGGTATGGAGACATTCCAATTGGGGTCTTGTATGCTGTCCGGTAAGCCCAGAGTGCATCGGATAACTTGTCCTTCCATGCCGTTCCCATCTCGTTCACCGTCTTCTGAAGAATGTTCTTGATTTGCTTGTTGGAAGTCTCTGCTTGGCCACTTGTCTGAGGATGATAGGGAGTAGCGACATTGTGACGGATTCCATGTCTTGATAGATAGTGCTCGAAGCGCTTGTCAATGAAGTGTGATCCTCCATCACTTATCACTATCCTGGGGACTCCAAATCTTGGAAATATGATTTCCTCAAACATCCTCTTCGAACTGATATTGTCGGCATGTTTGCAAGGTAGTGCCTCTACCCACTTGGAGACGTAATCAACCGCCACCAAGATGAACTCACACTTCTTAGATGGGGGAAATGGACCCATGTAGTTTATTCCCCAGACATCAAAGAGTTCAATCTGAAGGTTGTTGGTGAGTAGCATGGCATCCCTTGTATTTATGTTTCCGTGCCTTTGACATGGCCCACATCTTCTGATATATTGCTTCGTGTCATCGTACATTGTAGGCCAGTAGAATCCACATTGCCAAATCTTTAAATGTGTACGGAATGCTCCATAGTGACCTCCGTATGGTGATGAGTGACATCTGTCGATGATCTTCAATCCTTCCTCAGTGGTCACACATCTTCTAAGTAGGCCATCAGCGCATACTCAGAAGAGATATGGCTCATCCCATATATGCGAACGACTTTCCTGAATAAGCTTCTTCTTGTTTGCTCCGGGTGGTACATAACCTGAAACCATAAAATTAACAATATCTGCATACCAGGGGTCAGATCTGTTGATTCCATAAAGCATATCATCCCTGAGTGAATCATTAATGGGTGTTTCCTGTGGATCCTTAAAGTGCATTCTAGACAAGTGATCAGCAACAGAATTTTCTACTCCCTTTTTATCTTTTATTTCTAAGTCAAATTCTTGGAGTAACAAGATCCATCTGATTAAGCGAGGTTTAGCATCTTTCTTAGTGAGCAAATATTTTAGTGCAGCATGATCAGTGTAAACAATTATCTTAGCTCCAACTAAATAAGATCTAAATTTATCAATGGCAAAAACAACAGCCAGAAGCTCTTTTTCAGTGGTTGCATAATTAAGTTGAGCTCCTGTCAAAGTTTTACTTGCATAAGCAATTGCATGATGCTTTTTATCTTTAGTTTGTCCCAAAACTGCCCCCACAGCATAATCACTAGCATCACACATAATTTTAAAAGGCAACGACCAATCAGGGGGTTGAATGATTGGTGCAGAGATGAGTGCTTGCTTTAATACATTGAAAGAATTTAGACATGCATCATCAAATTCGAAAGGAGCATCCTTGGCTAGCAAAAGAGTAAGTGGTCTCGCAATAAATGAAAAGTCTTTTATAAATCTGCGATAAAAACCAGCATGACCAAGAAAACTTCGAATTCCTTTTATATTCACAGGTGGAGGTAGTTGTTCAATTACTTCAATTTTAGCTCTATCTACCTCAATACCTCTTTCAGACACTAGGTGTCCTAGCACTATTCCTTCTCTAACCATAAAATGATATTTTTCCCAATTAAGGATTAAGTGCTTTTCTTCACATCTTTGCAAAACCTTATCTAAGTTCTCAAGACAACTATCAAAAGTTTTTCCATAAACTGAGAAATCATCCATGAAAACTTCCATAATCTCTTCAATCATATCAGAAAATATAGACATCATACATCTTTGAAAAGAAGCTGGTGCATTACATAACCCAAAAGACATTCTACGATAAGCATACGTTCCATATGGGTATGTAAAAGTGGTTTTGCTTTGATCATCAGGATGGATAGGGATCTGGTGATACCCTGAATATCCATCTAGAAAACAGAAAAACGAGTGTTTTGCTAACCGCTCAAGCATATCATCTATAAAAGGCAAAGGAAAATGATCCTTTTTCGTGGCTTTATTAAGTTTTCTATAGTCTATGCACATCCGCCACCCAGTGACGGTGCGTTGCGGAATTAGCTCATTCTTATCAACAGTCATGCCTCCCTTTTTAGGCACAACTTAAACAGGGCTTACCCACTCACTATGCGGCACAGGATATATAATCCTTGCATGCAGCAACTTTATAACTTCTTTTTTAACTACCTCTCTCATCGCGTTGTTAAGTCTACGTTGAGGCTCTCGAGAGGGTGTAACAGAAGGATCTATCAGAATACGATGGGTACAAATCATAGGACTGATTCCTGTGAGATCTTGAAGTGAGTAGCCGAAAACAAAGTGGTGTTTTTTAAGAATGGTCATTAATCGCAGAGTTTGCTCCTGAGTGAGTTTATTACTAACGATCACAGGAAACTCTAGATTATTGTTTAGGAAAGCATAGGTAAGACCGGGTGGTAAAGTTTTGAGTTCTATAGGGGGTCTAGGTGTTTCTACAAACTCATCTAAGGGTTTAGGTTCAGAAGGTTCGGCCTCTTCTTCAGTGAAGAAGGGGGCTTCCTCTTCTAAGTCTGGATCATCTAAAAGTTCTAGAGATGCAGCCTTTACCTCCTCCATAGGATCAGGCAAAAGATATGGCTCGGTCTTATTATTCAAGGAGTGAGTTATTGTAATTGGAAGTTTAAAATCCTTTCCCAAGGAAATGTGGAGCTTTCCAGTTTGACCTTCATAAAGGAGTCTTCTAAAAGGTT
Organism: Saccharum spontaneum; assembly: GCA_022457205.1. NCBI lineage: Eukaryota > Viridiplantae > Streptophyta > Magnoliopsida > Poales > Poaceae > Saccharum > Saccharum spontaneum. Next base: position 2,095,481 of record CM039615.1, on the reverse strand, counting down.
GTCCAATCAGTAGGTCGAAACCCCATATATCAAAGATATAAAAGTTCAAATGAACCATGGAGCCTTCTACCATAAAGGGTAGGACATTAATAATTCCAAGACTGGGGACTAATCGTCCCGAAGATTCCTTCATGAACTTTGTTGTGGGGGTTAAAATTAATTTTCCAAATAATTTAAGTGCAAAAGCTTCAGACATGATATTGATCCCCACAACAGGATTATAGAGAGCGTTAAATTGATCAGAATTATAAGCACAGCGTATAGTTATAGAGGGTGTGTCCACTCGGATTTCAGAGGAAAGCTCTGACTCCTCTAACCATTCGCTACTCATAACCGAGATAAGCTCTCTCAATTGACGTTCACTTGGTAAACAAATGCTAAATTGGCCGTTTTGGGGTCGGTCTATAGAATGGTAGTTTGAAATGTTTCCAAAATCGGCAAAGAGATCGGATTCTATGTCTAGCATGAAATCAGATGGTAGAATTTCTTCCTTTTGTGGCTCAGAACCTGGGATAGCTAGAGTGTCTACTTCGGCTTCGTAGGTTTTATCATGGAGGGCATTATCCATCTCAGCTTCTAGGATTCTATTCAAGATCCCCTTAGCTTCATCAGTAGGGATACGAAAGAAAGAACCTCTAGCCATAGTATGCAGCATTTGTTTATTATCTTTCTGAAGACCTCGAAAAAAGTGAAATAAAAGAATAGTGTCTTCAAGCAAAAGTTTTGGACCAGATTCTAAAATATCAGAAAAACGTTTCCAGGATTTCCCCAAAGTTTCATTATCTTTTTGTTTAAAAGATAGGACTTCGAGTCTAAGGTCACCAGTACGGTCAAGGGAATAAAAATCTAGACAAAAGTTGGCTCTTAAAACTCCCCATTCACCTTGCTGTTGACTTACCTTCTGACTATACCATCGTCTAGCTTCTCCTCTTAAAGAAAAAGGAAAAAGCTTCCAACGTAAAGTCTTATCAGAGATGCCATCAATGCGAAGATAATCGCATGTCTGCTCAAAATCTCTAATATGAAGGTAAGGGTTTTCGTCTTCCTTTCCCGAAAAGGATAGGTTCTCAATCATGGCAATTAACCTTGAACTTAACCTATACTGGGATGTTTGGATAGGCTGTGATGACTCCCATGGTAAAAGGTCAGTTTCCAAAGGTGTTTCAAATTGATATATTGATTTAGAATCTTGGTTCTCCATAAGGTAAGAATAAAGAAAAGATAAGGAATAAAAAGATAAAGAAAGATAAAAGTATAGGTACAAGCTAGTAGTAAGATTCAAGGTTATCTCAGCAAACCGTCTTTCTCCCCGGCAATGGCGCCAGAAATGCTTGTTGATATTTGGTAACACAATTAGGAAATAGGATCCGCAAGCGCACGGATATCGGTGAGCACTTCACCCGAGATGTTATCCTGGGTATCGTATTTATATTTTTACCTTTAGGAGAAAGAGTGCATCTAACTAACCAAATCTATTACTACTAACCTTTAGGCTACAACCACTATGATTCGATGTGAGTGATGTATAGAGAAGACTACAACCGCACTCTTCTTCTAACCTTGGTAAGGATGATCTACTGTTCTATTGGGGAGGTTTACGGAATCTAGACACCATAAAGGATGTTCAACCCGCACCTATAAACCCTATCGATCCTGCTAACGGGATATGGAATACAAAGGTAACTCGGAATTGTCACGTTCCTCGCTACTACCACGGTCCGGCTAGACGAGGGGATATCTATGAGTATCCTAGCTTAAACACCACGTTTACGCTAGAGATGATTACTCTAAACTCTACGCGAAGAGATCAAAGTAAACTCATAAACCAAAGAACAATAAAACAAAGAACTTACTAGAATTTAGAAGTCGAAATACTGAAGAATCCTGAGAACAAGCCTCGGGTTAGGAGAACTTGATCCCGCAGGTACAACCTCGGAGTAGACACCGACAGGCTGGCTTCCTCCGATCTACACCTCCACTCTATCTCTCTCAATCTAGTAGAACTAATTCTACTTTCACATTGGATGCTAAGCCCTAAGAGGTGGGAACCCTAGAGGGAACCTCTCTCTCTAAACCCTAACTAGAGATATGCAACTGAATAATGAATTGGGGTCCTCTCCACCAGGGGTCAGGGGCCTTGCTTATATAGCCCTTTTGGATGAATCTGGACCGTCGGATCAAACCGACCTTCATCCTACGGTTTTCCTTGATCCTCAAAGGCGGTGGAGCATAATCCGCGAGACTCAACCTGATTGGTCCCGGGGGCAGGGCGGGCGCCCTAGGGCACAGGGCGGGCGCCCTGTGTCCGGCCCCGTTACAGCTCCCGTTCGTTCCCGTGGCTTCTGGAATCTTCTAGATGTAAGATAATTGCGTGTTTGGTTAATATCCCGTCATTATTCCGACATGTGGGCCTTTCTTCCATATTTCCTGATAACCCCCTGCAGAAATAGATAAACAGCAAAACTCGTGGAATTCTGTTAGATCAAACCCTAATTCTAGGTGTTGCTTGCATATAGGTCCTTTTCTTTATTTATTTGATGGTTATAATTGATACTTAAGAACCGTCAACACGTACCTTCTCAGAGGGAAAATGCATATGGACTGCTCCGGTTCCAATGTAGATGATTGCTTTGACGGTGCCTAGGAACGGTCTTCCTAGGATGATGGGTGGATCGTACTCGTCGTCTCCCATGTCAATGACCTGAAAGTCTGTATGGACAAAATGATCGTTAATTTTAACAAGGACATCGGTTACTATACCTTCGACCTTTCGGGATGTCTGATCTGCCATCTGGAGCTGAGTGTATGTTGGTTTTAAGGGCATGGTTCCGTACAAGAGCTGATAGGTGACTGTGGCCATTATGTTGACGCCTGATCCAGTGTCGTAGAGCGCCTTCTGAAAGGAGTATCTATTGATTGAGCACTCAATGCTTGGCATACCTGGGTCGTCCTTCTTGTTCAGGAAGGGCGACTTGAGTCGACCATCTTGACCTCCTTGAACTGCAGTGACCATCTTAGCTGATTCGGTCCATCCTTGGTTGTTCTTGTTCTGCTTGTTCCTCCTGTTGGTCCTCTTCCTTGGTTCATGTTGGGGTTGCTCTGGGATTTGTGTAATCTTGTTCTTGAAGGAAAACGTCTCCTTCCTCCCCTTGATGTTGAAGTTGATCTTCGCAGCGCTGGCGTAGATGACAGCTCCCGAGGTGTTCAGGAATGGCCTTCCCAGAATAACTGGTGACCTCTCATCGGACCCGGTCTCTATCACCACGAAGTAGGCTGGAGCGTACGAGGTACCAACTCGGACACACATGTTCTTTAATATTCCTTTAGGAAAGCTTAGTGTCCGATCTGCAAGCTGCAAACATATAGTTGTTTCTGATAAAGGATATGTAAAGAATTTTTGATAGAGTACCCTGGGCATAATGTTGACGCTGGAGCCAAAGTCGCAGAGTGCTTCTAGGAAGTCCACCATGCCGATGGAGATCGGGATGACGGGGCGTCCTGGATCGCCTCTCTTGACTGGCAGAAGGTCATTATGTACTCCGACAGCGGGATTACTCCAATAGTTACCGGCATCAAACATGTCTACAAGATTTGCAGATTCTAATCCTTCCGGTTGTGATGGTATACCGGGGTTAGTAGCAGGAACAGCAGCAGCTATTTGATTTAACTGAGATTCAATCATTTTATTAAAGCTAATTTGGTTTTTGATGGCAGTAGAGAAATTATCCATTCTATTATTTATGTTTTCTAGTATTTTATCATTCTATGCCAATTTCTTAGACAAGTTATCCATTAGCTTTCCTTGATTAGACACTAACTCTCTCAGGGGTGGAAAATTATTATTGTTGTTGTAAGAGTTATTACCTTGATAATTACCTAAGTAGTTACCTGAGTAGTTAGGCCTCTGTTGATTCCAACCTTGATTTTATTGAGGACGGTTGTAGTAGTTGTTGTTGTTGATGTACCTTGCATCCTCAAGCATCTCAGGGCAGTGATTGCCTGAGTGTCCAGTATCTCCACATTCCTCACAAGTCATGTGAGAGTCGTAGACGTTCATGACTTCTCTTTTGTCTCCAGCTTTGTCATCGAGCTTTTTCATGAGTAGGTCTAACTTTGCAGACAGCATGTCTACCTCCTTGAGCTGGTGCATACCTCCACCCTTCTTGCGTGTTTGAGTCCTCTCTTCGTTCCAACCTTGGTTGGACGCCATCTTCTCCACAAGGGCTGTAGCTTGTGGTATGGTGAGTGATAGAAATGCGCCTCCAGCTGCAGCATCCATGGTCTCACGAGCACTAGTGATGAGCCCATGATAGAAAGTCTGCATAAGTAGCCAGCTTTTCATTCCATGATGGGGACATTCTAGGATGTAATCTTGAAAGCGCTCCCATGCTTCTGGAACGGATTCATCATGTTGTTGCTGAAAACTTGTAATCTTTCCACGGAGAGCATTGGTCTTGCCCATGGGAAAGAACTTAGCCAGAAAGTTCGTAGAGCAGAGTGCCCACGTAGTGTTCTTATCCTTCGTCGCGTAGAACCACTGCTTCGCTCTCCCCAATAGTGAGAATGGGAAAAGGCGAAGTAGTATGGCGTCTCTGGGAACATCTAATAAAGTGAATGTGCTGCAAATCTCTAGGAAGTGTTGGAGATGAGCACTTGCATCTTCGTGCGGCTTCCCACAAAACTGGTTGGCTTGTACCATGTTGATGAGCCCTGGCTTGAGCTCAAAGTTCTTGTCGATGGCCGCGGCAGGTCCAGTGCAGATGTTGTCCGTAGTGGGAGCTGAGAACTCGCGGATCGTCTTGTTCGCCATGGCTGCGAACTCTGTTGACAAATTCCGGATGAAACTTCGGTGGTCTTCTGGATTGGATGAAGTGTTGCGTCGAAGTGTTGACTTCTTGAGCTTGGCTCTTGCCTTTCTGATTAATGCTTCGGGGTTGTCAACAAAATTTTCTGAAAGATGTCCTCTATTCATACATCACCCTGCAAAACAATAAGAATGGAAAAATACAGGGGTAAATCTGTATGGGAGAATTGATGATCTCAATCACTTAATGATGCGAATGATGACTCAAATTCCGTATTCATTCCTTGTTAGTAAATCAACCTTCCCCGGCAACGGCGCCAAAAATGCTTGTTGGGCATTCTTAACGTCATTACCAAAAGTAGACTTAGTTTTCTAATTCCGATAACGGCGCCAAAAATGCCGAACCTATCCCTCATGCCACTTAAGCCAAGTTGTCATCCCCAGCATGACATGAGAGACGCGGTATTGAAATATGCAACTGCTCTTCTAAATAAATAATAAATAAGATCTGCAAGTGCACAGATTAATACCGATGTAGCATTTTAACCGGGAAGTATTCCAGGTATCGTTATTTATATTTTTACCACTGGGAAGGGATTACTAACATCAATGTTGATTATGGAATGGAATATAGGAATGAGTATCAATCATTGCATGTATAAGTGAGAGCATTCATCTATCTCTTGCATACAGGGGTAAGTGTCACATAAAATATAGATAAAGTATGAATGGTGACAAAGATAATTAATCTGATCAGCTAGCCACATATAATAATGATAAGCACCTCAACAGATATTCTAGCAAGTCATTAGCATGGTATTAGGACGAACTACAAGGATATTTCCTAAGTTATTCTTAACTATAAAGTCTAGCATATCATAGTTAGTGCAAGTACACTTGGCAATCATTGCGAGAAAGGACTACGCCCATGCATAGTGATATTATCAAGGAAGATGAGAAACATAGCAATCACTCCCCCGTAATAATGTTGCTCTGCCTGTCTTACACACGGGAGGGGGACTATATAAGAACCAACGAAGCTGTCACCATCGCAGACCACCCCACGATCCGGCATATAAGGTGTAATCGCAGATAAATATGGTCTAAGCACCACGCCTATACAATATTTATCATTTACCCATGGATCCGATGGATAAACGCTATACGATCCTAAACATGTATATAATTCCAATCTAACTAAGCCAAGCGTATAACTACGATAAACTAAGAACAATATAATCGCAAACATAAACAAGTAGAGCATAGTCATAATCAATATATTGAAATAGAACAAAGTTGTATTCATAATATTGAAGAACAAAGATGAACAATGAAGAACAGTAAAGGAATTACCAAGAATCCTCTTGACAGATCCGGAAACCAATCGAAGATTGACTCCTTCTAGTTCTAATTTTATGTAGCTATGCTATACTAGAGATCTAGTTGATGTGGTGGCTCTAGGGCTTGATCAGAGACTCTCCTCCTGAGATTAGGGTTTGAAGAATGAGAATGAGGGAGTGCCTCCTGCAGGGGCCAGGGGTCCTGCTTATATAGCCCCCTCAAGTGAACGTGGGCCGTCGGATCAAACCGACATTAATCGCACGGTTTTCCTTGATCCCTTAGGTCGGTGGAGCATAATCCGCGAGACGGAGCCTGATTGCTCTCAGGCGAGGGCGGGCGCCCTAGGGAGTAGGGCGGGCGCCCTGCCTCCAGGCCCGTTCGGCCTCCCGTTCGATCTCGTGGCTTCTGGAGTCTTCTAGATGATAGAAAATCGGTGAACACGTTATTATCTCTATGTAAACCCGACGTGTGGGCCTTTCCTCTGTATTTTCTGATAACCCCCTGTAGAAACAGACAAACACCAAAACTCGTGGAATTCTGTCAGATAAAACTCTAAGTCTTGGTGCTGGTTGCATTTGGATCCTTTTCTTTATTTATTTGATAACTATATTTGGTACTTAAGGACCGTCAACACCGTTTTCTTTTTTTATTTTATTTCTCGAGTGTTTTTCTTCCCCGAGTGTAACACTCAGGAAAGATTTTTGTCTTTTTTTAAAAAAACATCTTCCCCGAGTGCCGCATCTCAGACACTCGGAGAAGAAATTTGTTTTTTAAACCCTCTTCCCCGAGTGCCACAGCTCAGACACTCGGTGAAGAAATTTGTTTTTTTTTAAAAACTTCTTCCCCAAGTGTTTCTCTTCCCCGAGTGCAACACTCGGGGAAGATTTTTGTCTTTTTTAAAAAAACTCTTCCCCGAGTGCCGCAGCCCAGACACTCGGGGAAGAAATTTGTCTTTTTTTTAAAAAAAAACCTTCTTCCCCGAGTGCCACAACCCAGACACTCGGGGAAGCCACCTCTAAAAATTCTTTTTTTTGTTTTTTGCTTTTTCATGTAAACAACAAAGCATATATATATCACAAACCACAAATCAAAAGCAATATATCGCAAACCACATTTATATATCGCAAACGACCAAATTTGTCCAAAATCCATAATATATTACAAACCGCACGTTCAAAAGTACACACTATTCCAAGTTCACAAGTTCAATACATAAAAACAACTCCGCAGGCGGCTCACTGCGACTGTGAGGGTTGGGACGGCCCAGCGTGCGATTCCGGCGACGTTCCAGGTGGGGATGGCCCGACGTGCGATGCTGGCGACCCTCCGACATGTGGAATATGCAGCTCACATGTTGTCTTAGCTTCAGTGACGTCATCAACCGGAAAGCGCAGCCCCACGTCGTCTTGAATAGTTGGCACCTCCGTGGAAGCGCAACTGCTTTTCAACTGACCGGGGGGGCTAATGTTGACTCCAGGCTCTGATGCAGTTTGCCTTTGCATAGAACTTACTGCTTCCTGCACTTGCCTTTTGATTTCCTCGTTCATTTTCTCTTCAAGCGCTTTCTCTCGCTGTATCGCTTCACGAGCCGCTTCGCATGACTCCATCACCATTGCCTCCAACCTACGTAATCGCTCTGCCTCCTCTTCCTTCTTTCTTTGGTGGCTTCTATAAGTGGGTCTATCTTTAGGGAAGCCATGCTCCCACGATATCTCCCCATAGCCTCTTGTTCGCCCACCGTGTTCAGTAGTATCCAGGGCGTATGTCAGCTCATCCTTCTCTCTATTTGGCTGCCAGGTGCCACTTTCAACTAATCCTCGGGCATAGGCCATTCTTTGTCCCACTCTCTGCAGCTTCTCGCCGTACACTACCTTTCCGGTCTCTAGGTCTAGGGTTCCCCCATGACCGAAGAACCAATACTTGGCGCACTCAGGCCAGTGCAGTGATTCTGGTTCCATCCCCTTGTCAACAATCTCCTGTTCCAGCTTCTGCCACTTGGGAATAGTAGTCCGGTGTTGACGGTCCTTAAGTATCAAATATAGTTATCAAATAAATAAAGAAAAGGATCCAAATGCAACCAACACCTAGACTTAGGGTTTTATCTGACAGAATTCTACGAGTTTTGGTGTTTGTCTGTTTCTGCAGGGGGTTATCAGAAAATACGGAGGAAAGGCCCACACGTCGGGTTTACATAGAGATAATAACGTGTTCACCGATTTTCTATCATCTAGAAGACTCCAGAAGCCACGAGATCGAACGGGAGGCCGAACGGGCCCGGAGGCAGGGCGCCCGCCCTACTCCCTAGGGCGCCCGCCCTGGCCTGAGAGCCAATCAGGCTCCGTCTCACGGATTATGCTCCACCGACCTAAGGGATCAAGGAAAACCGTGCGATTAATGTCGGTTTGATCCGACGGCCCACGTTCACTTGAGGGGGCTATATAAGCAGGACCCCTGGCCCCTGGAGGAGGCACTCCCTCATTCTCATTCTTCAAACCCTAATCTCAGGAGGAGAGTCTCTGATCAAGCCCTAGAGCCACCACATAAACTAGATCTCTAGTATAGCATAGCTACATAGGATTAGAACTAGAAGGAGTTAATCTTCGATTGGTTTCTGGATCTGTCAAGAGGATTCTTGGTAATTCCTTTACTGTTCTTCATTGTTCATCATTGTTCTTCAATATTATGAATACAACTTTGTTCTATTTCAATATATTGATTATGACTATGCTCTACTTGTTTATGTTTGCAATTATATTGTTCTTAGTTTATCGTAGTTATACGCTTGGCTTAGTTAGATTGGAATTATATACATGTTTAGGATCGTATAGCGTTTATCCATCGGATCCATGGGTAAATGATAAATATTGTGTAGGCGTGGTGCTTAGACCATATTTATCTGCGATTACACCTTATATGCCGGATCGTGGGGTGGTCTGCGATGGTGACAGCTTCGTTGGTTCTTATATAGTCCCCCTCCCGTGTGTAAGGCAGGCAGAGCAACATTATTACGGGGGAGTGATTGCTATGTTTCTCATCTTCCTTGATAATATCACTATGCATGGGCGTAGTCCTTTCTCGCAATGATTGCCAAGTGTACTTGCACTAACTATGATATGCTAGACTTTATAGTTAAGAATAACTTAGGAAATATCCTTGTAGTTCGTCCTAATACCATGCTAATGACTTGCTAGAATATCTGTTGAGGTGCTTATCATTATTATATGTGGCTAGCTGATCAGATTAATTATCTTTGTCACCATTCATACTTTATCTATATTTTATGTGACACTTACCCCTGTATGCAAGAGATAGATGAATGCTCTCACTTATACATGCAATGATTGATACTCATTCCTATATTCCATTCCATAATCAACATTGATGTTAGTAATCCCTTCCCAGTGGTAAAAATATAAATAACGATACCTGGAATACTTCCCGGTTAAAATGCTACATCGGTATTAATCTGTGCGCTTGCAGATCTTATTTATTATTTATTTAGAAGAGCAGTTGCATATTTCAATACTGCGTCTCTCATGTCATGCTGGGGATGACAACTTGGCTTAAGTGGCATGAGGGATAGGTTCGGCATTTTTGGCGCCGTTATCTGAATTAGAAAACTAAGTCTACTTTTGGTAATGACGTTAAGAATGCCCAACATCCGGTAGCCACCTGAACCCAAGTGGTGGTGGTATTGCTTGTGTCTAGCATTTTCTTGATTACGGATCATCCGTGCCTGACCCTCATCTGAGTTCTTAAACTGTACGAACTCATCCCAAAAAGGCCTCAACTTGACGTAGGCCTTGTTGGTGAAATCCGGTGTCCGGTTATTTGCAACAAAAGTCTTGTGGAGTTTCTTCTTTCAAGCCTGAAATTGTTTAGCCATCTTCTGCATAGCCCAGATTTGAACCTTCTCCTTCAAAGCTTCATCCTGTGTATCGAGCGTGAAATGTTGAAGGATATGTAGCCATAGCAATTCCTTGTCACGATCCGAGACATAACTAATAGTAGGGTCATCTTTCCGTTGCCTCCATTCTCGAGCACTGATCGGGAGCCTGTCCCTTACAAGGTATCCACAGTGCGCAACAAATTTCTTTGAATGTTCCCGAAGTACTTGGCCTGTACCCTCGTCGAATTTCGACAGAATGTACCGACCCTCCAACGGCTTCTTCGGGCCTCGCACTTTTCTACTACTCTCAGAAGCTGTCGCCGATCCAGAGGGCTACACAAACAAGTATATATATATTAATACAAAAGCCATTCAGTTTAATTTCATGTATATACATATATACTAGATTGTAGATAGACCTCATCAGGATTGTCTCCCACAAGTTCTTCATAATCAGCGAAGTACTAACTCCCATCATCTATTTGTTCATTGTCATCACCTTGGACTTGGGGATTTTGATTGTCGCCGCTGTTGATTAGGTCCATCATTGCCTCATCCATGTTATCATTCGGATCGTCCATTTCTGCAAAAGTTGTTAATTAAAAGATGTTAGAATTCAATTTGTCATGTAGCGCCACAAGAAAAAAGAAAAATATACATGACAAACTCCCATCATCTATTACATGAGGAAGTTAATAAAGTTAAATAAAAGTACCATTAATAAAGTTACATAATAAAGTCACTATAGCGCAAATTACATAATGAAGTTACAAAATAAAGTTAATTATATTGAGTAAGGTGTTTAATTATATTAAAAGTTACTTGACATCATATATATAAGTCGCTAAGTAGCTAGGTCGTCGTGTCTTGTTTGCTAGGTCATCGCGTTAGGTCGTCCGGTCGTCGCTAGGCGGTCGTATATCTTTGTTCGCTAGGTCGTCGTGTCTTGACATCATATATCTTTGTTCGCTAGGTCGAATTAGGGTTTCATATTAGCTTTTCGGATCGAATTAGCATTTCGAATTGAATTAGGGTTTCAGATATGATTAACTTCTCGAAATGAATTAGGGTTTCAGATATGATTAGCATATCGAATATGAATAGCGTATCGGATATGAACAGCGTCTCGAAATGACCATGGGCACCGGGATTAGATGGGTTTCGGATTGGATTACCATGTCGGATCGAATTAGCGTTACATGACTTCGCATAATAAACGATTTTCTGCATAATCAAATTAGGCTCGATGGCCTATCACAACACACACATTCTCGGCTTGATGGCCCGTCTAAACGAGGTTTAGCATACGTTGCGTCGGCGGCGGCTCCTGCAGTGAAATAGTATCAGCACGATGGCCGATCGTAACAATGCAAGACACACACGTACATTCTCGGCTCGATGGCCGATTCTACAGAGATATACTTAGTCTCACGTGGCTCACCATCGTCGTCAGGGGGTCGCTGTGGGACGAAGTCGTCGTCAGCCGCGAGGGTCGCTGCCCGAACGCGCTCGACATTCGCCGAACTTGCTGAGCAGGCCACGCAAGCCCTGGCTCCTCCTGGCCGGTGATGGAGGTGCGCTGGTGGTGCTGACGGTGGTGCTGCTGGTGGTGTTGCCGGTGGTGCTGACGGTGGTGCTGCTGGTGGTGCTGACGGCCGGCGGCGCACCGGCGACGGCCGCGCGCTAGGGGGCGACGGCCGGCCGGCGGGGAGGGCGACGATGGTCGCGCTGTGGGTGAGCTGAGGATGGGGGCCGGCCATGCCGGCGAGGCTATTGGGACCGGGGCGAGGACGACGGCGGCGACGGCGCGCGAGGGAGAGCGACAGGGCTCGTCGGAGATGGCGCGAGGGGACTGCAGGGGTGGCCACGCGTGCGGCCGAGGGAGAGGGGGCGGCGACACTCCCACGGGGGCGAGGGAGATCGTCGGGGAGGCGCGTCGTCGGCGAGGCACACGGAGAGGGTGGGATGCGGCGGCGGCAGCTGCTCAGGGAGGAGAGAGGACGGCGGGCCTCTGGCCGGAGTTGAAGGAGCCGGCGGCGTAGGAGTTGAAGGAGACGGTGGCGGCTGCTCCCTCTGGCCGGAGTTGAAGGAGACAGCGGCGACTAGGGCTACGTGCGTGCGGGGTGTCTGGATCGGAGGAGGAAGACGACCCCGCACCTTTAATACCCGGGGGGACTTTTAGTCCCGGTTGGTGGCTAGAACCGGGACTAAAAGTCGGGCGGTGGTACGCACCGGGACTAAAGGTAGTCCCGGTGCGTACCACCGCCCGGGACTAAAGGTTACTAAAGGTTCCCCTCGACAGTTTACTTGTATTTTTTTGTTTATCTATGCTATTTGAAAATAGATTATTTTTGTTAATTGCATAGTAAATAAAGGAATGGGTATTAATTTCTTAAAAGATAAGAGTTCTATTTTATTTTGTGTAGTTACTTATTTAGAAAATTGGGAACATAAAATCTTTTCATCTCTTATAATAGCACACACAAATATTAAAAATAATTAGTATTTTGTTAATGCAAAAATGTTGACTTATTTAAAATAATTTAAAGTAGTTGTATTCAATAGGAAATTTGTTTATGCATTATTTTAATGTAAATTTTGTTCATTTATCATTATTTATCTCTAAAATCGTGATATACGTGATATTCACCATTACATTGGATTATTTTTTAAAGATTTTTTCTTTTCTTATTTTTATGCTTATAATAATTAGATTAATTTTGTTAATTGCATAGTACATAAAATATTAGGTATTAATTTGTTAAAAATAACAGTTCCATTTCTTTTTGTCTAATTGCTTTCATAATAAATTTGACAACATAAAATCTTTCCATCCCTTATAATAGGAAACTTAAATATAAAATCTTTCCATCCCACATGTCATATCAATATTTCAAATGATATAAAATAAGAACAACTAATATAAACATCTTATGTTACAATTGTCACATACACATACTCTAATACACTCTATTTATTAGGCGGGCACAGTAGTGATCTTCTTTTTTACGTATGTTCCCCTTGGTCATGATCTTGACGTAACCATGAAGTGTCCTCAGCATTTATCATGATGCTCAGATCTTTGGTCACATTGAAAGGCGTGATTCAGTCATCCCTTTCATAATCTTCTGAAATATCTGACTTGTCCTCAATTCCCACAATGTTTCTTTTCCCTGAGAGAACTATATGGCGTTTTGGCTCATTCGTTGATTTATTGTCATTTTTCCCTCTCTTTTGTTTTGTAGACATGTCTTTCACATAGAACACCTGATTCACATCAGCAGCAAGGACGAATGGTTCACCTTTGTAACCAACATTGTTGAGGTCCACTGTTGTCATTCCTTAGTCTTTGTCAACTGTTACCCCGCCTCCGGTATTCTTGACCCATTGGCATCGGAACAAAGGGACTTTAAAATTAGGTGTGTAGTCTAGTTTCTAAATCTCCTCTATGCGGCCATAATATGTTTGTCTGTTTCCATTCGGGTCTGTGGCGTCTACGCGAACCCCACTGTTTTGGTTCGTGCTTTTTTTATCTTGGCATAGGGTGTAAAATGTATTTCCATTTATCTCGTACCCTTTGTACGTGAGGATGTGCCATGATGGTTGCCTAGCCAACAAATACAGTTGCTCATCAATCTGGTCATTACCCTGACATTCTTTTCGTAACCAATCACTGAAAGTGTCCATATGCTGACGCATAAGCCAAGCTTCATTCTTCTCTGGGAACTGGGATCGTAGAAAGTCCTTGTGTTTTCTGACATACAGCTCCACTACGGATGAGTTTTGAAGAACTGTGTAGTGTGCTTTATTGAAATAATCATCCCCCGTACCGATGTATGTTTTCTTTCCTATTGTTCCCTTTCCACTCAGTCTTCCCTCGTGTCATGATTCAGGAACACCGATTGGGTCAAGTTCAGGAATGAATTCAACACAGAACTCAATGACCTCCTCTGTCCCATAGCCCTCTGCGATGCTTCCTTCTGGCCGAGAACGCTGGTGAACATATTTCTTCAGGACTCCCATAAACCTCTCGAAGGGAAACATATTATGTAGGAACACAGGACCAAGAATATTGATCTCCTTGACCAGATGAACTAGGAGGTGTGTCATGATATCAAAGAAGGATGGAGGGAACACTAACTCAAAGCTGACAAGACATTGAACCACATCATTCTGTAGAGCAGCAAGTTCTAGTGGATTGATTGCCTTCTGAGAAATTGTATTGAGAAATGCACAAAGCTTAACGGTGGCCAGACGTACATTAGGAGGTAGAATTCCTCTTAATGCAACTGGAAGCAATTGCGTCATAAGCACATGGCAGTCATGCGACTTTAAGATCAGAAATTTCTTTTCAGGCACATTTATTATACGTTTTATATTTGAGGAGAATCCAGATGGGACCTTGATGCTGCTTAAGCATTCAAACATGATTTCTTTCTCTTCATTGCTAAGAGTGTAGCTAGCAGGTCTTAAATATTGGCGTCCATCATCTGTCTTCTCTGGATGCAGGTTGGCTCGCTCTTCCATGCGCTGCAAGTCTTGTCGTGCTTCAAGTGAATCCTTAGGCTTCCCATACACACCCATGAATCCTAGAAGGTTCACACAAAGATTCTTTGTCAGGTGCATGACGTCGATCGCATTCTGGACCTCTAGGACTTGCCAATAAGGTAGCTTCCAAAATATTGACTTCTTCTTCCACATGGGTGCATGATTGGCTACATCTTTTGGAACTGGTTGGCTGCCCTGTCCCTTACCAAAAACTACTTTCACATCCTTAACCATCTCAAATACATCTTCTCCAGTTCTGTTGCGAGGCTTGCATCGGTGGTCTGCCTTACCTTTAAAATGCTTGCCTTTCTTTCTAACTGGGTGATTCATAGAAAGAAATCGACGATACCCAAGGTACACGACCTTTCTGCATTTTTTTCAAATATATACTATCAAGGTCATCAAAACAGTGTGTGCATGCATTATATCCCTTGTTTGACTACCCTAAAAGATTACTTAGAGCAGGTCAATCATTGATTGTCACAAACAATAGTGCTCGCAAGTCGAAGTGTTCCTGTTTGTACTCATCCCACACACGAACACCTATTTCACTCCATAAAAGTAGGAGTTCTTCAATTAATGGCCTTAGATAGACATCAATGTCATTGCCCGGTTGCTTCGGGCCTTGGATGAGCACCGACATCATAATGAACTTTCGCTTCATGCATAACCATGGAGGAAGGTTGTAGATACATAATGTAACAGGCCAAGTGCTATGACTACTGCTCTACTCACCAAAAGGATTCATACCATCTGTACTTAAAGCGAACCTCAAGTTTCTTGCGTCTTTTGCAAACTCTGAAAATTCTCTATCTATTGCTCTCCACTGAGACCCATCAGCAAGGTGTCTCAACATGTTGTCTACCTTACGGTCTTCTTTGTGCCACCGCAACAACTTTGCATGGTCCTTGTTTCTGAAAAGACGTTTCAGACGAAGTATTATAGGAGCATACCACATAACCTTTGTAGGGATTTTCTTTCTAGGACGTTCTTCCCCCTCAACATCGCCAGGGTCATCTCGTCTGATCTTATACCATGATGCTTTACATACGGGGCATTCATCTAAATTCTCGTAGTCCTTGCCTCGATACAGGATGCAGTCGTTAGGACATGCATGTATCTTCTGGATGTCTAATCCCAAAGGACAGACGACCTATTTTGCTTTGTACATAGTGGTGGGCAATTCATTAGGGTTTGGAAGCATCTTTTTTTGGATCTTCAATAACTGTCCAAATGCCTTATCGGATACACCATTCTGTGCCTTCCATTTCAACAACTCCAATGTTGTACCCAATTTTTTTTGCCCATCTTGTGCGGATGGGTATAGTAATTTCTTGTGATCTTCTAGCATGCGGTCAAACTTCGCCTTCTCTTTTTCACTTTCACATTCTTTCTGTGCATCACGAATGGCATCACCAAGAGCATCACCTTCACCAAGAGCACCTCCCTCTTCTTCAGCTTCTCCCATTGCTGTATCATCGAAGCCACCAAATTGAGCAATAAGGTCTTCAGGCTCCAGTTGTTCTTGTTCTTCTTCACATTCTTCCATCATTATCCTGGTTTCTCCATGCTTGGTCAAACAAATATAGTTTGGCATGAAACCCGACTTCAACAAATGTGAGTGAATATTTGTAGAGTTAGAATATTCCTTCAAATTCTGACACAAGGCACATGGGCAACGTATGAATCCATCCCGCTTGTTTTCCTTGGCCACTCTTAAGAAATAATGCACACCATCAATGAATTCTTTGGAGCGGCGATCAGCATTGTACATCCAACCACGTGTCATTGTCTGCATTGCAACATAAAGTATGATAAGTTTCTAATTTTTACTACAGAAATAAAAGTAACAAATAATCTAAAATTCTCTATTTCTAATTTTTCTCATCAAGCAAAATTAAAAAAAACACCAAAGTTCTCTATTTCTCTAAATAATCAAGAAATTTGGTAGGCATACTAGTTATAATTAACTAATTAACCCGGTCACAAATTACAAATTAATGTATGATAAGTTTCTAATTTTTTATAAAAAATGAAAGTAATAAATTACCTAAAATTCTCTATTTCTTTATTTTCCAAACAAGCAAAACTAAAAAACACCAAAGTTATTTATTTTTCGAACTAATCATGAAATGTGGCATGCATACTAGTTTAAATTAACTAATAAACCCGATCACAAATTGTAAAATAAAGTATTCTAAGTAACTAACTAACACATAACCTAAAATTCTCCATTCTTATTGTTTCTAAACAAATTTTATATTCATACTTAGTTATAATTAAATAATCCTTCAAATATATTATTTATACTTAGTTATAATTAACTAATTAACCAGATCACAAATTATAAACTAAAGTATTATCAAATATTATTTTTAAAAAACTAATAATAATGATAAACCATAAATTTAGTATTTTTCTAACTAAACCAAAAAATATGGTAGACATAATAGTAATAAATGGTGTATACTAATTTTTAGGGTCTTAATTGTAGTTATCTACATTAAAATATTTAAACGATGAAGTGATTGGAGTTTAAAATTGTGTAGAAATTAAAAAATAAAAAACCACATGTATAACACCACAAAATGAGATAAGCTGTTGCTAAAACTTAAGAAGATGAAGTTAGTAACCTCTAAACAAGTAATTGACGGCGTAGAAGTGATGAAATGAATCAATATGCGGAGATGTGAGCACAAATCAAGCAAGAACACATGAAGAACATGAAGAACAAAGAAGAAAGTGAGCTCGGACAGCTCGGCCAGGGGAGGAAAAAGGATTCAAATATGGGGAAAGGATTTAATCCAGGTCCCTAACACCAAACGGGACTAAAATCCCATCTTTAGTCCCGGCTGGTGTCACAGATCGAGACAAAACCTTTAGTCTCGGTTGGTGTTTAGTCCCGGTTGGTAACACCAACCAGGACTAAAAGTCCCCCCTGCAGATGCCTGACAACATAGCCGTTGGGCTGGGGACTTTTAGTCCCGATTTATGTTACCAACCGAGACTAAAGGTGTTTTTAGTCCCGGACGTCAATTTTTCGGGAGCTATTGCTCATTTTACCCAGTGACCAAGGCCTGTTCTGTAGCAGTGCGGATTGTGCCGTGCGCTCGCTATAGAGTCATTAGTGTCAAATTCGATTTATGTTCAGATTAGCAGCCTATGAATGTGATCTGTAATAACGAATGGTGGTGTGCGTGCGTACATCATGTTAATGCAGGGATAAAACAATTCGTCGGTCAGAAAAGAAAATCCGTGTTCTTGTTTTGTGTAGCGTCTGAGGAAGCAAATAAACACGCATGTCGTCGTCGTCACAGGCTTAACAGTCGCTCTCGGGGCAGAATAATCGAAATTCCGTGCATGGCCGGCCCATCGCATTGCATTGCATCGACGGCCACTGATATGCTATACATGTGAGGTCACAGTAGTGACGCAAGCTGCGGTGTCGCACGCGGCGAAAGCACGGAACCATTGGTCCGTAATCCATCGATCGGCAACCCCTACCTAACCTGTCACGATACCTCCCTCCATCTGCGACGCATGGAATTAACCTCGTTCGTATTAAATATAGATAAAAAAATAACTAATTATATAGTTTGTTGGTAAATATCGTGACGAATCTTTTAAGCCTAGTTATTAATTTATAATTAGACAAAGTTTGTCAAATATAAATAAAAAGTGCTACAGTACTTTTTTAAAAAATTTAGAAACTAAACGTGGCCCTGCACGCTGCCAATTCCCACCGGCCCGTTGAGCTAGAATTAAAAGCTCAAGTCAAATATAAACCGTGTGCTATTAAAGATTGACATGACTTGTTGGTTGCCTGTCACTATCGTTGAGGCCGACAGAATATTCAGTGCAAACCACATATTCGATGTAATTTATTAAAACCTCTATAAAAATCATATTTAGGAGTTTTCAAAAAATTTGAAACTATGCACATCAATAGTGCATCTGTAGATGCGCACAGTCACAAAATTTAAGATTCCAACTCGTCTTGCAAAAATTTATATGAAAATAATAAATTTTATTTGTATATGCACTCGAGGACAAAATTCGAGGAGGATACATGACAAACTACACAACCATACAATAAATTAAACGACTCCTGAGGAGAAGTAGCAGCGTTTGTTCTAGATGGTCAAATTGACAACGCGTGGCGTGGAAGTTTGGTTCTGCGCGTCAATTGTGACGTGAGGTTCACCTTCCTCGTCCTTGTGAAACCCTAGCGGCGGTGGGCTGGTGCGGCGGCAGTGGATGGCGGCGACCTCGGCGGCTGGGCGTGCAGGACGGGCTGTCGAGCTCGAGCACCGAGCGCTCAGCGTAGGGTGTCCGGCGATCGGACACGCCGCCGATTGGAGCCTCCTCTGCCGGCTGGGCGCTGGGCGGCACCGAGAGAGAGAGAGACCAATTAGGCGTCGGTGGCCTGCCGATTGATGCAGAGACAAGGGGTACAGTACAAGGGAGGGACTGGCGGCGCCATCCTCGCCAGGTCCAGCGACTCCTGGTAGCACTTGACGCGCTCAGCACGTTAAGGCACGAGCGGCATACGGCTCTATCCTCTGTCTCGCCGCCGGGATCTTCGTCGGAGGCCACGGACCACAGAATCAAGTGTTTCCAAACAGGGGATGTACGGCGGCCCGAGGCCATCAGGAATCCACGTCAGCGTTTCTAATTGGCTTTCTTGTTTCGCCTGTGGGTCCCACGAGAGATGTCCTGGGCAAGTGACCATGGCGTGTTTGCGCCCGGGAATTGGCGGAAGTTTCGCGCCGGCCACAGTGTGTTCATCAGCAAAAACTCTGCACCGCTACCCGCAGTGTGTGAATTGATGCTCTGCTCCAATCTTCTCTCTCATGTTTTCGGCATCACAAAAAGCATACCTTGTGGCCGGTCGATTCAACAAAAGACTCGTTTCTCCCCCAACCGCCCAAGTCTATTTCTCTAATTTTCTCAGAATTTCTATAATTTCTTAGAATCTCGATCGACGAGAGGATTCGGTTTCTCTCGAAGTAGAAACTGTTTCTCCCTCTCTACATTAACTCTTTTTGCCACATCAAATTGCTTACTCCCTCCAGGCTCTTAAAAGAAGTCGTTTCAGACAAGAATTATGTCACACATTGGAAATATAAAATCATGAATAATTTTTAAGTTGTTAAGTTTGGAAATGTGAAAACCATATAAATAGATTTGTTTTGAAAAATACTTTCATAAAAATACACTTATATCACTTTTTAATAAATATTTTTATAAAATTAAGAAACCAAAGTTATGCTTTGGAAAGGAGCAGCGGTGTCTGGTGCGGGAGGAAGAAGACGCGAGGTGAGGAAGGAGGCATGCGCGCGTCTGTGCACTTTGACTGTAGCACAGCCAAAAAAAAACTAATGTCTTCCATGTTTGAGATTTATATATACGTTAAACAAGTACGTGTATATTGGTGATGACTATAACACAACTCAATCCTTTCCTTTGGTAAAACATGCTACTACCACATAGTTCTTCCTTAGCCAATTTACTATACACAACTGAATATAGATACTCAGATCAACAAGCTGAGACTAAACAGAGCCCTGTTTTGTAATCCAGACAGATGTAACTACTGCATCACGGACAATTTTTGTCGCGCCATTCCTTAACCTAGTCGTTCAAGGCTACCCTCCCCTTCGCACATGCACCGACCAACTGATGCAGCGGTGGCAATAAAATCTCCAAGGAAATACCATACCATCACAGTTTTAAACATTCAGAAACAAGGACTTTAAAATGTGTCGAACATTAGAAACACCATTGGCACAAGAGTATGGTTTCGGTCCAGCAAGTACGACACATATCTCCAATTTTTCTTGTTCTAGCTGCTCCACTAATCAAAGTAACACAATTTCAGAATAGTCCGAGTGCAAGCACACTAGATCACTCCTCCATAGCGTCCCCGCCCTCGGCGACCTCAACCTTCTGCTTCAGAGGTGTGATCTTTGTGGACAGTACTTCTGCAAACAACAGAATCATGCATTTACTTTATACCGTTCAATATGCCATATATCCTATACATAACAATTCAATAGCAAGGAACTCACCAGTCTGCCCCTTGGTGAAGCTGAATCCCTTCGAACTAGCATAAGTCCTGGGATTTGGCAACTGGTGGTTTCTCAAGTACTCTGTCTTCCCCTGGTAATGTCAGTAAGTGTTGGTCAGCAAAGCACTCTGAAGGGTTACTAATAACATATTCATGGTTAACTTCGATTTGCTCAAAAGGCATCTCTGACAAAGAGCAGCATGCAGGATGCAGTGTTACACAGTTAGCTCAAATGAGCATTATTGGACATTAGTGATCTCAAGTGTAAATCAAACCATATGTAAATGCAACATATATCATATCAAAGTTGACAAATATAATGCCATGGATATAGTTCGACACTTCATTATCTAATATGTAAAAAATATATACATTTTCTTTCGATTTTTTATTCAACGCTTGCAGTGTTCTGTCAATTTCACTCAATAAACAGAAAATGCATCTTGCAGGTGAGATTGATCTATGTCCCACACGAGATGAGGATGTTATGCTCTAAAACCTTGTAAACACATGTTAATTTGGTCTTTTGCAATGGATTCGGAACAGGGCTTGGCCCTGTAAGGCTGGAACTCTATAGAAAACTTGAAAATGCGTACCTTCGTTATCACACACACATCAACGTTGCTGCCACTGCCAAGGTCATTGAAGATACCAGCGCGGATCGCGTCGGACACCAGTTCGATTCCCTCCTCCCTCTAGAAGATAAAAAGGAATTTAATATTAAACTTTTGCAATCATACCAAATGCCATCAAATGCAACTTCAGTCACCACAGAAGACAATACTCCATTACCAACATAATTAAATACAGAAACTATTGCACTGGTTCACTTACAGTAAGCCCTTCTTTGAATTTTGATTCAAACACTGACATTGCAGCAAGAGAACCAGAACCCATAGTGGCAAACGGAAGAGTATCAGTGGAGCCGTGTGGATAAACCTGCACATTGCAAAATTAATGTAACTACCCTAAACCACACTTACAACAAGTAACAAACATGTATACTCAGTTACTAACCGTGTGTAGATGCGGCCCAGTACAATCAACTCCACCAAGAACAAGGGCAGCACTGACATGGCCTTGATACCTAAACATAATAGCATAAGCAGGTCAGATGTTGACATAATGACAGAAAGTTGCCTGTGAGAGGGGCTCACCTGAAGAGGTGTGACTTCAGCAGTGTTAGAGCAGTTATGACTCTTGATTCACGGCCCGTTGCATAACGGTGCAGCTGTAGCTGGGAGCTGACCATGTCTGAAGTCAAGTAAAACAAGCAAATGTTGGGTAAGGAACTCAACCAAAGAAATGGGAATTTGAAAGTGCAGCAAGATTTGATTCTTGTGATCATCTACCTGTAACAGCCTCCGTGTCAGCAGCAGTTCCTGCTCCACAGCAATAAATGTTGGGCGCCATAAAGTGTATCTTCTCACAATTTTTATCAGCAACTATAGGCCCCTCAGTTGCCCTTGTGTCTGCCCCAAGAACAACCCCATCCTAGATATAAAAGCATGGTTGAGTCAAATGTTAACTTCAACGGATAGGGGGGATATGAAACAATCCCTGTTCCAACACAATGCAAAGTTTTTGTGAAACTGTTAAGGTGAGATTATGAGCCATCAGATTTATTCAATGACAAGTTGATGCAAAATAGGATTCAATAAGGAATTTCCAGGTAATCATTTGAAGACAAAATCTGCATTATTAGGATGAAAAAGGTTGTATGCATACCTTTTCATTTTCAAAGCTTGCATCACTAACGTGTACCACAAATCCACAATGTGAGCATTGGCAACAGAAGGCTAATGTTTGTTAATAATCATGTAATATCAGGTTCAATTGTGCAGCTCAGCGCCCTAAACATAAATTTCCAAGACTAATAACAAACTTGAACAAACAACAGCACAAGGCTCACGTCAACCAAATTCGCAGACACGGGTGACGTTAACCAGCAGAAGACACACTAATTCCCTAATACCGAAAGGCAACACTACAAGTGTATGCAGCATGTGGTTGATATCAGACAGATTTTTTTTTTATTTCATGGTTCAATTGAGCTAATCGGCTCCCCTGAAGAACATGAACAAACGACAGCACAAAAGAAGGTTCGTGCCTTTCAAATTCGCGGACACAGGTAGCTCTGAACCAGCAGAAGCACACCAATTGATGCCGGAATATACCAGAAGGCAACACAACGAGAGTAAGGGAGCCGCACCTGAAAGACGAGGCCGACGATGGTCGTCCCGGTCTTCAAGAATCCCGGAACCTTGAGCCCGTTCTTCTCCAGCATGTTGTTCCGGCGGCACAGGTCGAAGCTGAACCCGCCCTTGGCCGGGAGATCCATGGAGCCCGTCATCGTTCCTGCACCCGCAGAGGCACCGCCACGCATCAAGGCCACGGCGAATCGAATCGTATCGCCACGGGGCGGAGCGGGGTGAGATCCAAATACAAATCGCTTGCAGGGTTCCGCGGCGCGCGCAGCAGGAAGGGAAAGGAGGAGGGGCGGCGGGGGTACCTGGTGGATGGATGGATGGACGCTCGTCGCAGCTTAGGTGAGGGGCGCGCGGCGCACCTGATCCGACGTGCGCTCCGGAGACGAGACGAGACGAGGCGAGAGCGGCGGGCGGCGAGGCTTCTTCCGCTTGCAGTGGAACCCTTTTTGTTTCTTTTTTTTTTTAATTCACTGGAGTCGGAGTTGGATTGGGGGAGAAGAAAGAAACGACGTCCGCGCCAGTTTTGGTGCTGGGCTTTCGTTTCAGCGAATGTTCAGGGGCGCCAATAGGATGGGCTTTTACATGGAGGCCTCTTAAGATTGAGCATGTATGTCATTACAAATACTGATTATTATGATTAGGAAAAAGTTCACATTACCTCTCTCAACTTCTGCTTTTCCTCCCTGAACTCTAAAACCAGATAAACCACCTCCCTAAACTTTTAGAACTGTTCATTTTAGCTCCCTCACCGGTTATAAGCGGTTTTCAAAGACGATTTTGTCTTTTTCGTTTTTAGCTATTTCGGCTGAAACTTTAAAAAATCATAGTAAATCACAGAAAAATTATAAAATGGAAAATCCAATTTTATTGGACTACACAATGAATATATAATATAGTATGCTTTGGTATAATTTTTTTGTTGTAGCTTTAGGTCTATGCTTTTCTATAATTAATTCATAGTTGTTGTTTCTATGGTCCAATTGTGGTGAAATTTTTTGAAATTTTTATGGTAGATTAACTATTGTATGCTTGAGCTATAGTAAAAATTTCATACTTATTGGATCATGTATAACTTAGTTATAGATTTATTTAGATGTATGCTTGTTAAAAAGTATTTATAAATCAATAGCCAAATTTACAAAGTCTGTCTCTCCCATCGTTTTTTCCCGGTCATCGCATCCTCAACTCCAGCAAGAACCGATTCACATCTACAATAAGCAGTTAAGCACACGTTTGCGTCCTGCTACGTGCATGTTCGTACTTGCCAGCAGCAAGCAGGCCTCCGCAGGCACAGGGCGATCGAGCATTTACGCCAGCACGACGGTGGTGCATGGACGCGTCATCGTGCATCAACAAGCAGCATGCGCCCAAGCGGCGGCGGCGCACAGCGGGCGCGACGCGTGCGTTCCGGACTTCCGGTCGCTCGGTGCGAGCGCCAGGCAGGTTGGGCAGCACGCGCGGCGGCCGGAGGGCGAGGTCGACGTCGTGCGGTGACCGACCCACAGCGATAGGGCGGGGCGGCGTGAGCGAGGTTGTGCGGCGGTAATGCAATGGTTATGGCTGTGTTTGGAACCACCCAACTAAAATTAGGTACCTAAAATTTCAAAGTTAAATTTTAGCTAGTTAAAAGTTCTGCCCTAGCTAAACTTTGGCCGAGTGGTTAAGAGTGTTTAGATCCTCCATAATAGATTTAGCTAAACTTTTGCTAGGTTTGCTGGATTAAAGTTGCTAAACTGAGCTAAACTTTAGATGGGACTGTATCATTTAGATCTAAAGTTAGCCAGCTAAGGATCCAAACAGACATAGTTTGCGATGTGTGGTGGAGGAAACTTCTATCAAATTATAATTTTCTTTTTCCCACTTGGTCTTTTTCTCTACTAGTTCTTGTTTTTCTTTATATATTGATAGGGTAAGATACTCTGATGCATATTTTGTCAATAAAAAGTTTTATACCTTTGCCCCATAATCTGTAGGTAATCTCTCAGTCTGCCTCGCAGCTAAGCCTCTGTGCCCGCACCTTGCTCTTCTCTACTCCTTGTAGGCTTGTAGCGCACCAACAACAAGGTTTGTCAGGATACCCATCCGTATCCCAAAATTTGACAATAGTACGATCCTTGCTTTCAAACCAAAACAATACCAATCATATCATGTAATCAACTTTCATCATATACCGATCCTATATGAAAGTTCTCATACGATTTTACATGGAATTACTTAATAATTTATATGAATTACTTTTTATTGATTTTGTTGTTATGATAAATTCAAAGTTTATGTATGTTTAAAATATTGTCAAGAAACCCACCTAAAGTTATAAAAAAATTCAATTAATTAATCAAATCCAGTATTATAGGTCTCAAAATAAATCTCCATAACATATTGCAAATCTTATTTATATATATATATATATATATATATATATATATATATATATATATATATATACTAGAATCCAACAAGATCCCGATAGTACAATCCAATATTATGAGGGAACAAATGATCCTACCTAAGACACTGATCGCAACAATCTTATCAGTATCAAGAACATTGTAACATTCTTATCAGTATCAAGAACCTCAAGTTGGTCTCTCCCCACTAAAGATATAATTGTTTTTGAATACCACTCGCTAGGTTTTGCAAGATAATAAATTAAAATGTAGGCGATCATCGCATTCATTCGGTACTCAATACAACTACATATACCACTAGCATGTTTTTGCAAGTTGGCAGCTAGCTAGATATGATGCGTTATTGTAACTAAGCTAATAAACTGGCATATACATCAAAGCCTATCGGGGTACGCATGCTAGATATTTTTGTATTTGATAAATGAGTTGTAGTGTTCCCTGGTAGCATCATGTTTCAGTTTCCTCTAAAATCTCAACTGATTTGGCAACCCACAAAATTGTTGAATACACAAGAAGTGGCATATGCGAGACCGAGGACCATATGAACAAACATCGTGAGCACAAGGGAGAGTATAGTATATAAAAGGTATAGGGCGAATCAGAGTTACTTGTATCAACAATGTTGTATGTGTGATTTTGAAAGGTGTAACTCATGCGGTAGGAAGAAGGGATGCATGAAGAACTTATATGCTCATACAATTATTGTGCTATTGTGTAAGAAACAAGGTATTTTTTTCTAAGAAAAAGAAACAAGGCATATGTGAATACAATATTGTTTTTGCAAATGGAAGAAGAATTATATACAAATGTGGCATAGCACATCCTCAAATTAGTCATTAAAAAACCTAAAATAAAAAAGGATATAACATTTTATCTAGGTACCTCCTAGCATCTTCTTTCCTAATGGCCGGCTTTGGTCGATACTCTGGATGAACAGGGTACCATAGAACACTGAACCCGTTGATTAGCTATAAACATTGGACATGCCGCAAGATCTAATATTCCGCATTGGGTCGAAACACATCTGCATCGATAAAAGAACATCATTGGTTGAATCAGGTACAACACATGTGACAGATTGAGCACAATGTTTGTCTGATGGATATGATGTCCTTGGTCATTGTAAGGTGCTCAGAGATTCAGATAACTTCATCGATGTTTGTGCTGCACAAGGAAGATGAGGCAATGTTACAAAAGGGGTGGAAATTAAAAGACTTAGGTGGATTTGGTGTTGTTGAATTGTGATGGATTTGTAAAAAGACTGTGGGTGGATTTGTCGTTCCTATAAACTGTGGTTGATTTGAATTTTTTTATGTCCTTGTATAGACTTTAGACGCTGGTGTCCCGTATGCTAGTTGCTAGTGATATATGAAGATCGTTGGGCTCTTAACAAATTTATTATTGTTATTATTGCTACAAAGTACAGTATGGGTCGCAAAGAATCTTCATCCTAGGTATAGCATATCCAGTTCTTTAATTTTGTGCGACGGAATCTGATGCTGGTAGCAGACAGCGTTTCAGGATCTCAATTACAGGAACAACTAAGGCATATTCGGCTAAGGCTGGAGGTTGTGCCTTGTCCTTTTATTTTTGTTTTCCTTTTTTCCTTTAGTTGCTGTTGTTGTTGTGAGGAGAAAAGTACGGTCAGTAGCCAACTGTAGGGATATCATTTCTTTTTGGGTAAGACAAAATGTGAAAGCTGAAGAATATGAAGAAGAAAGGAAAGAAAGCAGTATTTTGCTTGAATACACAGTGCAAAACCGCAAACTATTCTTGAATTTATTTTTTGGTTTAATATGTGTTATATTTTTTCAGTGGCATATGACGACGTGCATGCCGACAACGAGTGTACCGGAGTTTTGCAAGCTTTCCAAGATGCATATACGCCTTGTTTAGATACCAAAGTTGGTATCCCAACTTTACACAGTGCACATCACATCACACTGTAGCAATTTTGTTTTTATTTGGTAAAAATTGTCCAAACATAGATTAATTAGGCTTAAAATGTTCGTCTCGCAAAGTACAACAAAACTGTGCAATTAGTTTTTGATTTCATCTACATTTAGTACTTTATATATATGCCGACATTTTGATGTAATGGGGAATCTTCTTTTTGCATAGTGAAATTTAGAGATGAATTTGGGTATCTAAACAAGGCCATAGAAAAAAAATGCAAAGTACTACTGCTGTAGCTAATTTGGAGTGGTAGATGAATTGACATGTGTCACCATGCCTGGGAGAGTGGGAGATAGGGCCCAACCCAAAAAGAATATATATGTGAAGTTTATTTTGCTTTGACTATTTCCGTTAGTTTGTTTGAAGAAACACTCGGTTTGTAGTATATTTATGAGCTTGATCGGTAGCCGTTGCTGCTGTTGTCGTAAGTCTCACTACAATGAAAAAAATACTATGCTTGATCGGTAGCCGGTACTGCTTCTGCATCTGCAGGGATCAGCACTGAAGGGAGCCTACATTATACTCCTCATTCATTCGCTTGTCTTGAAAAACAAGTTGAAACACTGTTCCGACTGATTTTTCATGAGAGAAAAATACTGTTCTGGCTGAAAAAACAAGCTGAAAAATACGGATTATAAGCTGGCTGAACAGATTCACGTAGAAGTACATGCATCCGGCCAACACCAATGTCCAAGTTCAGTCAACATTTAATGTAACTGGTTCAAACCTAAAACGTCAGTATACAGAGACAGAGGGAGTACTTCGTCATAAAATAAATTAACTCTTAGAATCATGCTAAGTCACACTATGTTGAGCTTGACTATCTTTATAGTGAATAATAACATCAGCTATGAGCCTATGACATAAAATAAGTGGATTATGGAAACATATTTCATAATGCATTTAGTGATTCCAATTTCATGTATAAACATCGATGCCTTTTTCTATAAATTTATTTAATCAAACTTGACCTATGACAACTCGAAATTTGATTTATTTTAGAACCGTATTTATCAACGAAACAGAACAAGAAGAAAAAGGAACGAGATGATTTGCAACAGAAGGATGGACAAGTGTCAGCTGATTAGCGATGGACAAGTGTCACCGTCACCGTGGGGTGGGGCCCAAAGGCAGGCGACCAAGGCGAGACGAAACGAGGCGAAGCGGCCGGGCCGGGCCACACCCATACCACAAAAAAACAGGGGGAGGAGATCCAAAATTCCCTGGATCGGAGAGAAAAAGGCCAGTTTGTGTCTGTGTATAAGCTCGCGCCACGGGACGCGGACGCCGGCAGATTCGCGAAACCCATCGCATCGGCCATCGGCGCGGCTGCCTCCTCCATCGATCCAGAGAGGCTTCTCTGGGCGGCTCGTCTCTCTCGCCCCCGCCGGCCGGCCGGTCCTCTTCCCCAGCCCCCGTCCGCCTCGATCGCCCATGGCGGCTCACGCCCCAAATGGCAATCCCACTGTCAGGTCGGGCTCCCTCCCCTTCCTTTTAATTTCCTGTGCTGTTGCTTTTTTTTTTTTCCAACAACAACGGCATCGCTAGCTAGATTCTTCTCGCCATCGGTCCGCGTGTTTTGTTTCGTCATGCGGCGAGAGTAATGGGGGTGTTTGGATCGCGTGACTAAACTCTAGTCCCTGTCACTTTTGATATCTAGATGTCAATTTTGAGAACTAAATCTGAGCTAACTATAAAACTAATTGTATAAGTTGTGGCTAATTCGCGTGACGAATCTATTAAGCCTAATTAATCCTCTTGTTTGTGGCTATTACAAACACACTCTGTAAAGGACACAACGGCGATCTGTGTTGGGTATCAAAAGCTCATTCATTTTCTTTTCTTTGTCATTTTCTTTTCTTTGTCAACGGTGAACAGAACGCCATCCGATTAACGTTAGTTCGTTACAGTTTCAGATTTACCAACCACTCGTTCCAAGTCTGTGCGTGGTTGGTCAATGTAAAATACTGCCGTTCGTGTGAACTGAATTACATGCTGTTTCTGCCGTTTCTGCTCTTCTTCTGAAACCGTCGTGTTGCGTGACTATAAAAGTTCCTGAACATCTGATGATTCAAATGCTGGGCATGGTCTGCAGCTCCCTCGCGACAACTGTTCCCGTCCAGGCGGTTCTGTTCGACATCGACGGGACGCTGTGCGACTCGGATCCCCTCCACCATCTCGCTTTCCAAGAGCTGCTTCTCGAGGTACGGTGGAATGGATGGATTTCCTACACACACACTTCTTTCGTCTATGTTTCTTACTTTCTTTAGCCAACAAGCTGTGATGTGATTTGATTCACCAAATGGCTGGCATACGTAGATCGGGTACAACAACGGTGTGCCAATAGACGATGAGTTCTTCATCAAGAATATCGCTGGGAGGAGTGACGTTGAAGCTGCCCAGAACCTGTTCCCGGATTGGCCCCCTGAGAAGGGGCTCAAATTCCTGGATGACAAGGAAGCTAAATACAGAAGGTACATACTTGTGATTTCCTCAGTTTCAAGATAACTGAATGTCCTCGCAAAAATGATAATTAAATGATTCAGAGAATCAGACTGTTATCCATTATTACAGCAGCAACTCGTTCGTTCGTGTACCATATATATAGCACAGAGAAACATCGAATTGAGCCAAGTCACATGGAAAACATCCATTTGCTACTCACAGAGCGATGTCAGCATTTGGTACTACGGTAGATAGTTGAGGGTTTTGTCATTTCTTACAGCACCCGTTTGCTGTTGAATGTGATCCTTTAATAATCATTGTATTACATTAGAGAACTGATAGGTTCATTAGTCATTACGATAACACGATGGACTGAATGTTTCTAGTTGTTCCCTTGTTTCAGTTTGGCAAAAGAGCGCTTGGTACCTGTAAAGGGCCTCGGGAAAGTGGTCCAGTGGGTCAAAGATCACGGCTACAAGCGTGCAGCTGTGACCAACGCCCCAAGGATCAACGCGGAGCTCATGATCTCCCTTCTGGGCCTCTCAGACTTCTTCCAGGCAGTTATCATCGGAGGCGAATGTGAGCAGCCAAAGCCTGCGCCGTACCCTTACCTCAAGGCCCTCAAGGAGCTTGAGGTGTCTGCAGAGCACACCTTCATCTTTGAGGTAAAGAAAACACAGCTTTATGACTAGAATTTTGTGGTCTGGAATTTTGTAGTCACTGATAAGAGATTTTTGTGTGTAGGACTCTCCTTCTGGTATACGGGCAGGCGTCGCAGCAGGAATGCCTGTCGTTGGTTTAGCAACAAGGAACCCAGAGAACTCCTTAGTGGAAGCAGGAGCCGTGTTGCTCATCAAGGATTACGAAGATCCTAAGCTCTGGGCAGCTCTTGAAGAGATCGACAGAGAGGAAGCTAAGCTGAAGAAGGCCAGCACATGATATGATATGATGATGAACAATTGATTAACTAGATTTATCGCCGATTAAATTGGGCCAGGACACATTTCTGTTCCTACTAGTTATGCTGCAGCTGCGACTGAGTAGCAGCGGAGAGAGCTCATCAGGGTATTTTTGAGACTCTAGTTTGGTATATTATTTCTTTCTTCTTGATAGAACTGAAGACCAAATAAAAACTCGCAAAGCTTCTGCCAGCGGTTACGATTGTTTGGTGGATGCGAGTATGGGATTCGCTCTGTGCAATGACAAAGCTGTTGCGCCTTGTTGCGTACCATCTCTGTATATTGACTTGTTGTTTCAGCAGTCTTTGTTGAGTAGCTCTTCTGAAAGAAAGATGAGATGTGAATTCCCTACCTCCGGGAAAATGTGTTGAGATGCACCATGCTGATTGTTTGTCAAATTCATCGTTGTTTTCATTTTTGAACTCTTGAACTCTAGCTGTGGCTACGGAAACCGTGTTGAAAGTGGTTTCTGCCTTTATGTGGCTATATGCAGCATTTTGATATGGACTTTAGAGAGTCCAAAAAATTAGGCAGCCACAGGTCAAAAGGAAGAAAAAGGTGTGGAACATGAGATGAGGACTAGCAGCCACCGACCGCAAACGACCGAATCCTCACCAACCAACCTTCCCTCTCCAGCCTTTCAAAAAAAAAAAAAAAAACTTCCCTCTCCAGTCTTCAATCTTCTCCTTATAAAAATGTCCAGGCAGCATCAGCACTTCAGCAGTGACCACAAGATAAAAAGAAGCCCCAGTTTGGCATCCAGCAGCAACCGGCCATGGAAAGGTAACCCTGCCCACAACCATCATCGTCTAGAGTATTTTCTGCATGATTTCATTCAGTTCTATTCCCCCGAGAGAGACAGAGGCTCTCAAGATTTCATTTCAATCCAACCGAGTTCTCTGCAACCATGGCCATCCCAGTTTATCTCTCTTTCTCTGTGTGTGGTTGCAGCAGTGGGATCGGCAGAGTGGCTCCCCTGGAGGCTGTGCTCTTCGACATCGACGGCACCATGGCCATCTCGGACCCGTTCCACCACAGGGCCACCTCGGAGATGCTCCTCAAGGTGGGCTACAACAACGGCGTCCCCATCACGCAGGAGTTCGGCATGGCGCACATGGCCGGCCGGAGCAACGAGCAGATCGGCCACTTCCTGTTCCCGGACTGGGACCAGGCGCGGCTTGACGCCTTCTTCGCCGAGAAAGAGGCGCTCTTCGCCCGGTACGCCGGCGAGGGGCTCAGGGAGATCGCCGGCCTCACGCCGCTCTGCCGCTGGGCCGCCGACCGCGGGCTCAAGCGCGCCGCCGTCACCAACGCGCCCAGGGCCAACGCCGAGCTCATGATCTCCATCCTCGGCCTCACTGACTTCTTCCAGCTCGTCGTCACCGCCGAGGAGTGCGAGCGATTTAAGCCCTTCCCGGACCCGTACCTCAGGGCGCTGGAGCTGCTCGGTGTCTCGCCGGAGCACGCCGTCGTGTTCGAGGACTCCACCACTGGCGTGCAGGCCGGCGTTGCGGCCGGGATGCCCGTGGTTGCCATCGCCGAGGAGAGCCGGGAGGGCAAGCTTGTCTCCGTCGGCGCCACGCTCGTCATCAGGGACTACGAAGATCCCAAGCTCTGGGCGGCATTGGACAAACTGGACATCGCCAAGCCTGAAGCTGCTGCTGAGGCCAATGGAACTCATGCACAACTGTAGCTGAGGAACACAAGTACTAGTAGCGAAAAAACAATTTCTTGATATATTTCACTTTCACGCGTAATTGAATTAGAACACATTCATGTATGATGTATCTTGATGAGGTCATACAAAATCGCCTGTAGGCCAGGCCCGTTACATATAAGTGAAAACAAAACTGATTGCGAGAAAATACAGAATTATATATCTATAATCTATTCTCCCACAAGAGCTCAGATGAGATTATGCGCTTCAGAAATCGGTAAGCTGATGAAGGTGCACACTCCTTGCAAACATGGTAGAGACAATACATTTTCAACAAGGTCCTCGTATACACACTAAGATACGGAGAGATGGTGATGGATCAGTTTGACGAGTATCTCTTCGACAACGCCTCATAAAGTTTGATTTGCTGCAGCAGAAGGGAACAAGATCAAAGGGGGAAATAAGTGAGATGGTAGCACAATGGTGAGCAGCAAAATTAGCACTGACATCAGGAAGTCAGTCTGGCATTTGCCCCATACCTGTTCAGATACTGATGGCTTAATCTTTGACAGAGCGCGTTCAAAGTGCGAGATCTCAATCAAACAAGGCGAACTCATTGAGGATGTCCCATTCTCAAGGAATTCCAATCTCTCTTCCAATGCTGCCATGGCTGCTTCATTGACCTAATGAAAAAAGCACATTAGTTTGATACAGATACTTTGTCGATTAAGCTAGATTGAATTCATTGTGCAAACTGAAGCACTAGTGCTCCATTTGGGCAACATAAAGAACTGATCAATGGAATATCACAAATATTACCAGTGATGCTAGGTCAGCACCAGTGAGATTGTTGCATTCAGCACGACGTGCAAGTGCATACAAATCAACATCAGTCGAGACAGGCTTGCTACGAGCATGTGTTTTTAATATTGAAACACGCTCATCTGCACCAGGTAAAGGTACATAATGTTTCTTTCCAAATCTACCAGGCCGTAAAACAGCATCATCTATCACATCAATCCTACATCAGAAAGGGCTGCAGGTATCAATGATATATTCACAGATAAACATGTAAAATGGTAGAACATCAGCTGCTGAAGATTACCTGTTTGTAGCTCCTATCACATAGACACCTTGTCGTTGATCAGCACCATCAAGTTCGATGAGTAACTGTGAGCAGAAGAATATGAATAACACAGAACAGAAAAGCAATACAAAAGAATGAAGAGGCAGGTGCACAACTAGTACAATACTCAAACCTGATTTAAGAGACGTTCAACAACCCATCCTCCCTCTTTACCTCTTTTTGTTGTCAAAGCATCAACCTGCCACATCATATGGAATAAGAACTTGAACGCCATACCAACAGAAACAGGTCTCCAAACCATGTTGCTTGATTACTAAGTATAATAAATGCATCAAACATCCCAAACTTGTTTGAAGCAATCGATACAGGTTTTCCTCAACATAATGTATTACAGGGCAGGCTGCATGCTGTCTATTACCTCGTCAAAAAATAGGATGCATGGGGAGTTAGTCCGTGCACGAGTGAATATTTTCCTAACTTCCAATTCACTCTCCCCAACATACTTGTTCAATAGCTCAGGACCCTAATGAACCAGAAAAAGAAAAATCTTAGAACTACTTTGTGGCTTTGAAAAGCTGATGTGAAAATATGAAAATCCAAACATCAACCACCTTGATGTGAATAAAATTAGCCCCTGCCTCATGTGCCACTGCTTTTGCTATTAGTGTTTTCCCACAACCAGGAGGTCCAAACAACAGAAAGCCAGCTTGCATATTCACTCCAAATACCTTGAAAAGCATGAAACAAAGAGGGCATGAAAACAATACTCAAATGTATAAATTGCATACAAAAGGTTAACAGTCATTTAAAAAAAAAACAGTATGGATGTTACTTATGATAAATAATCAAGTGCTCTCAACTTTTTTTGAGGCAAAAGTGCTCTCAACTTCTACGGTGTCACAATAGTAAATGGAATACTAGACAAAATACAGAAGTAAGAATTGTAAAATAAACTTTTCTGGGGCAGTAAATTCAATTCAGCATTCACCTCATAGTCCTCAGGGTGCTTGATACAACGAATAATGCAGCGGTCAAACTCTTTTCTTAAAGAATCAAGACCTCCAACATCATCCCATGTGACATCAGGGACAGCAGAAAACCCTTCTCTTCTCAAAGATGGTTGGACCATTTTTGTTGCTTCCTTCAGAAAGTCAAGTGAAGATTATTAAAAATGATAGTCCATGGATCTGACAAAAATCTAACAGAATAGAACTAGAGGCAAAGGCATGCCCATGATATACAGAGGTGGCACAAAAAGAAAACAAATCGATCATTTTGCAAACCGTAGCAGCTTAGATGACATAAAATTAGAAGTGAAAAATACAATGGTTGCTGGGGAAATACATGTCCTAAAAATTAACAAAATAAGAATATAAAGGTTTTGGGAAAAATAGATCAAGGCATAATCCAAATCTAGCTTACACTGGATGAAATTAACAGTGTTATTGGGTCTGTGCTGTTCATAGAAATGGTGCAAAGCTTACCTCAAAGTCATCCATGGTAATATGTAGTCCCTCCACCTCACTTTCATCCCAAGGTTGTCTCCACCAGTCATGCTTGCTATTACCGTCATGCTCACGGCGATACTGAGCTCTTCTTTCGTCAATTATTCTCTTCATTGCTAGATTCCCAGCTTTATCCACTAATGCCTTCAAGTCAGCACCAACAAAACCTGGTGTTGCCCTAGCTATCTTGAACAAGTCAAATTCGCCTTCAAGTCGAAGATGCTGAGTAAGCATCTTCAATATTTGTTTTCGTGCATTCTCATCTGGAACACCAAGAGATATCTCTCGGTCAAACCTTCCTGGCCTTCGCAGGGCTTGGTCCACAGCATCAGGCCTATTTGTGGCTCCAATGACAATAACATAACCAGGTTTCTTTTCAGATGATTCAGCTTCCAAATTGCCACTGCCCGATCCAATATTTTGGTGGAATTGATCCATGCATGTCATTAATTGAGTAACTATACGCCGTTCCATCTCTCGTTGTAGATTCTCCCTCTTGGATGCAATTGCATCTATCTCATCAATAAATACAATCGAGGGAGCAGTTCGATAGGCCTTCTGAAATAAGCTCCTGATGTTTTCCTCAGAAGCTCCTGCAAGAACATAGGCATAATGAGGTGAGCTTCCACATGAATCCTGACAGAGGATTTGAATTTATCCTTGTGCAGGAATGAATGTGTAGCCACACAAAGAGAATATATATCCTCACATTTGTTGGCTAAGTCATAAGGGTGGCTGCAAAGCTGGATCAATACCAGATCTTTCCAAAATATATCCTCACATCTGAATTTTTCAGCACCTATTTAGTATGATTCTGATTTCATGATGGCTAACCAGGTTTAACATTTGGTAGTGCCTTGTTAGTAACAACATACTATTGGGCTATTGCCCTATTGCACTACACTGATATTAGGAAAAACTTGTCCAGATATTGAGTATTGACAATGCCTAAACAGAACTCATCCTATTTCATCAATCCCTAGATTGTGCAAAATATTAGGAACACCAATCTTCCACAGCTACAGCTATGTTTAGTAATGCACACCTTGCAATGCAGACAGCACTATTAATTTTACAACCTGCACTGATGATATCAAATGAAGCAAAGGACACAGGCAGCACATATTCAGAATCAAGCATGACTAGCAGTTTAAACTCATTTGTCCAAATACTCAACACGAGCTAAGCATCAAGCTTCGTCCCCCATTATTTTGTTGCAAGGAATCAGAAAACATACCAGACACCCCAGATACGACTTCCGGTGCGGAGATCTTATAGAACGGCACGCCAGTCTCGTTGGCAATGGCATGGGCAAGGGTGGTCTTTCCGCAACCAGGCGGTCCGTGCAGCAGCAGCCCCGCGACAGGCCTGACGCCAAGTCGGTGCGGTAGCTCCGGATGGCACAGGGGCACGACCACCTCCATCATGAGCTCCTCGATCACCGCCTCCATCCCGCCGAGGTCGGCGAACCTCGGCCCCTTGTCCCCTCTGCCGAGCCCTTCAGCAGCAGCCGGGGCGGCCTCCAGCTTGGCGTCGCCGCCGCCGCCGCCGTCGGCCGTGATGAGGCGACGCGGCTTCTCTGCGGTGACCTCGATCTCCAGCTGCTGGTTCCGCTTGGCCGTCTGCGCGGCGTAGTTGGAGCGGATAATGGAGTTGGTGAGGTCGAAGGTGGGGGCTGGTGACGACGGGTGAGCGGCGGCGTCGGAGACGGAGGTGGAGGAGGAGGTGGTGGCGTGGGCGTCGTGGCGGCGGCGGCGGCGGCGCCGGGAGGCGGAGGAGCCGTCGTCGTCGTCGGAGTCAGAGGAGGAAGGGGAGGAGGGGGAGGGGATGGGGATGGAGGCGAGAGCGCGGCGGACGCAGGCGACGAAGGGGCCTTGCTTGTGGCGGCCGAGGTCCGGGTGGTGGATGCGGAGGGTGTTGGCGACGTCCTCGGCGGAGGCGCCGCGGCGGGCTAGGCCGCCGTTGAGTATGTGGCGGTGGAGCTTCCACTCAAAGGGCGTCAGCTGGGAGCGGCCGGCGCCGTTGCCGGCGTGGCGCGGGCGCTTCGCCATGGGCGCCGTGACGCGGGGTCGCGACTGCCGCGTGCGACGGAGAGGAGAGAGGCGAGAGGCGGAGGGGACGGCGGCGGCCTGGCCAAACCCTAATCGCGCAGTCCTGCGGCCGCAGCGTCCAATCCAACGGCGGGCTGATGCTTCCTTCCTTCTAGCTGGCTTTGTGTTGCAAGGCTCAAAGAAAGCCCAAATTAATCTCTGAAAGGCCCAATCAACCTTTATGCCCAGCACATCTGTTACCAAGAAAATCCCCCTCAAAAGAAAAAAAAACTGTTACCAAGAAAGTTTTTTTTTCTGTAAATTTTTTTTAAATGTAAGAACAACGGGTAAGGGAGAGTGAGCTCTTCACAATCACTGGAAACCTGTCGAAAGGTGAAAAAACGATGCTGATTCTAGTTCTAGACTAGATAGAAAATTTTACAGTGATTTTTCTTTTTTTACCTTAGATTAGAACCGGGTACTTCCTCCTGTTTCCGATTCTTACTTTGCTACCTCCCTTCTCCTCTAGAAATATTTTTAGTGATCCTTTTCGAGTAAAACCAATTAACATCAATCGATCAGTCGCTTTTGAATTGTTCTTCACTCGTAAATAAATCTACCATTTTTACCTAGTTTTATAATTTTCGCCACGTAAAACAATGATTTTTGTCACCCTTCAAGATCAGAATCCAGCCAGCTGCTAGCCAAACAATCCGAGAGAGCGATATTTTGTAATTCACCGAAACAAATGTTTCTAAGAAGAAACTGAAAGCATCTACATCTCTACCAAATGCGGCCGAGTAAGAGGTTTTCCCATGCTTATTCCGTTGTTGCACTTGCACGGGAGGGTCAGTACGTCCACAATCGTCAAGAGATCGAGGAGGACCTAGTTTTGAGATTGTATATATCCACATTTGATCCGTGCATGGACTATGAGCTAACTAAAAGTGAACTCAAGGAGATGATCATCGGCATCAAGAAAGAGCTCGATGGATCAACGGAGACAAAAGCTGTGCCTCTCAACGCAGACATACGGTTTGATCAAGTGCATCTTTTTTTTCCCTAACATTTAATTTAATTACTGATACAAGCAAACCATAGATAGATTCTCCAATGACATGAAGGAACCATATATATATATAAAAGCGATATTCATCCTTGTTTTTACATAGTACATAGCTGTCATCAAGTCATTACAAATAATTATATGCCGGCCAATCCGTAGCTGGCAAATTAAATCTCACGCAGAGACTCACACACAAAGCACACAACACATGCATGGGAGCACACAGCACCAGCAGAGAGACTGCATTGCACGAGGATCTCATCAGAGCAAGATGTAGTACATGCATCCACGCCTTGTTCTCTGCTCAATGCTCATGCCTGACGCTGAAGCTGATGATGGCTGTGATCTCCTTGTTTATTTATATATGTATGTATACATTCCTCACAAGCTTACCAAACCAAACAGAAGCCATGGCAGCATATAGTAAAATAAAGATAAAGATGCTGAGCACACACAAGGGAGTATCCATCCATGTCACACGAAATGAATAAATCAGGCAAAAGTAGAAAAAAGACGACACAGCGCGCTAGTGACCACAGCACAAAGCAAACACACCGAGCTCAGAGCCATAAGACCTGAAGGAAGCAGCACACAGAGTATAATTAATCATCCCTTCCCCTCCTGTGTGTGACCAACTATGCACAGATCCACACCCGGCCTGATATCCATTGAGAGGATTACTGCCTACAGGAACAGGAAGGAAGAGGAATAATACGTCAGTGATGATCCAGTGCTGAAAGGCATCATGTTACGTACCACACAAATCAAATTGTTGTAGACAATTAACAAAGTTTTGATCCATATAAAAATAAAATAAAGCTATACTAGTGGCAGGGTCAATGCATGCAGCAACTCAAACGAACAAATAATAATTAAGGAAAAGACAGCAGGAAGGAGGCTAGCTACTTAGGTCAGTTTCAATGGAGTTTCATCAGAGTTTCATGGGCATTAATTATGCTGATGTGGCACCATATTAATGAAGAGAGAGATAATAAGAGTTTCATGGGAGTAGAGAGAGTTTCATGGGGGATGAAACTCTTCTGCACTGTTTCTAAAATCTGGATATGTTGGAAACAGTGACATGAAATTCCCACTGAGACTAACCTTAATGGTTCACTTGACTATGGACAATCTCAGCAGGCTCCTCTTATGGTACGCGGAGTGGCACGGCTTGTAGTGGGAAGGGTGGTGGCCGAACTCTTCCCTGCTCCACTCAAGGCTATCCCACCGGTCCTTCTCACAGTCCACCGTTGATAGCATCTGGGCCTCCTCCTCGTCAGATTCAGAGTTGTCTAACGATTCTGCGCTATCCAACAATTCTGCCTCATCAGCTAGAGTGCCTCGTCTATGACGACGACGAGTGGGTTGTGGAACGGCCGGCATGCGCTTGAGGTTCCAGCAGCCCCTAATCTTCATAGTCTCGAGGTTAGGCGCCAACATATGGTGACCGTAGATGTGCTGTAGCATGGGTAGCTCATACAGATGGATGCACTTTAGCCTCGGGAATTCTCTAGGTAATTCTTGCTGTTGCGCTTCTGGATCAGATGGAAAAATCTCCCTTAGTTCACCACGGCACACAATCTCGATGGTTTTCAAGTTACGACATCCTCTTCCATTTGATGCATATAAGGGGAGCACATGTACTAGTCTGGGGCAGCCATCCAGGTGCAAGAATATAAGATTCTCAAAGGAATCACCTCCCGGGTGAAACAATGCTTTGCTCCAATCCCATATATAGTGAGCCTTTAGAAGCTGGGATGCCTAGAATGTCTCTAGATACCCAAAAAATATCGTCATCTTCCTCCCGTACAGAAGGAGGAGCGAAAACAGAGCCTTCTAAGCCATGGCATCTCTTGAGTCGGCACCATAGTAGGCTATCCCAATCTAAATTTATTGTAGCAGGCGGTGCAAGGTCAGGGATATTGGTGATGGATAAGTTGTCATGCAAGTTCAAGGTCTTGGCTCTCTCATGCACAATACTTGGCAAAGCAATCCTAGTCTGTTGTTTGGTAGTACTAGTAGTGCCCCGCAACAGTTGGGTTGGTGTCTCATCTTGTACGCTAATGTAGCAGTGGGCCCAACTAGAATCCGTAGGAATAGGTGGGCATGGCCACATCCACATGATCGTTGGAGGATCAATATCAACATCTCCTCTATTGGCACCAATAATTTTGGAATTGTCTTTCAAGGTGGAAATGATGTCACCCATGTACAAATTACCAGTAGCCTTTTGCAAGCTTATGGCTGGCACCTCCAATTCATTGACGCTGCAAGTAGTGTCACTGACTCTTCGAGTGATACCTTTGTGACCACCGGTAGAAGAAATCTCGACATGTAAGAGTTTGACAAGTTTGATGCGCAGAAGTGATCAAAAAGCCTTGGATCCCTTAAGGAAATATACGAATCTGAGTAGGTAAATGATTTGTTGTTGCCATGCATTGCTATCGACTGTGACTCTATACTTGTAAAGTCACCACTAGTAGAATCTTCCTTCTTGGAGGCATCTTCCCTGGCCCATGTTATATATATGGGTGGTGTCAATGCGCAGCACCTCTCGTGTGGCCATAGTATTGCACGGAGCTTCTCACATCCCAAAAGAAAGATTCGCTTGAGGTTCTAGGTGTCGGTGTTCGGACCCGAGGGGGTCCTAAACCAACGAGTAAAATGCTGCGTGTCCCTTTCCTGGATGGTGATGCAAG
This sequence comes from Saccharum spontaneum, assembly GCA_022457205.1. NCBI lineage: Eukaryota > Viridiplantae > Streptophyta > Magnoliopsida > Poales > Poaceae > Saccharum > Saccharum spontaneum. The sequence goes on along the minus strand of CM039615.1, from coordinate 2,054,807 downwards.
GAGAACACACGGGGGTTTTATCCTGGTTCGGGCGAAAGAAGGCCCTACGTTCAGCGGGGGGGAGAGGTTTGTATTTCCTTGCACCGAGGTGCTTGTGTAGGGGTTACAAGCTTGCGAGAGAGGGCATCGAGCCCAAGTCTCAAAGGAGAAAAAGAAAGAGTACAAGATGATTGCTTGAGATGTTGATCTTTGTCTTGTATATGGCCTGTTGTTCGTCTATTGATCTCTGCCCCCCTTGTGGAGTCCCGGCCTGCCCTTTTATAGGATGGGTGGAGGCCAAGACGACGGGGAGCCTTGAAATAATGTTTTGTCGATCTCTGTTGAGGTGACTGTAGCGACGTGCCTTAGAAATGGGAGGCCATCCTTTGGGACGTGATGTCGTAGAGGACGAGGTGTTAAAATGACCCGGAGCGTCGTGCCATACCGTCCTTCCTTCCTTGTTACGCTATGTTGGGGGTCGAGGCCGGGTCGAGGCCGGGTCGAGGCTGAACGGATAAGTCCGAATCCCTGGAATCGCGGTGTACAGGCCTTGTCGTATCCTCCCTCGAGGGTAACTAGTGACGTACAGTGTGTGGCAAGGTGGATACAGTGACGTTTTTCACCTCCCATCACGGGATGGGCGGTGAAACAGTGAGGACTGACACTGGTATTGTTCCCACGTCGACCACGCGCGCAGCCATGCCGGTAGGTGGTAGTAGGTAATTGCATTAAATGCTAAGGCTTTTGTCCGGAGGTAGGTAAAAAGAGGGGGTCGAGCGCCCCGACCCGGGCTCACGCGAGTCGGAGTTCAGTCGAGGTGCCTCGTCGTGCGAGACGCGGTCGAGGCATCCCGTCGAGGGGGCCTCGTACGAGTCGGAGATGGGACGCGGTCGAGGCATCCCGTCGAGGGGGCCTCGTACGAGTCAGAGGTGGGATGCGGTCGAGGCATCTCGTCGAGCCGGTCTCGTACGGGGCAGACCTATCGTGCATTTTGAAGTGGGCGGTGTTTTGTCGTGGCTAGGTTGTTTTAGTTTTCATTATCGTTGAATGTGGGTACCCCTATAGTATTGGTACCGACAGTAGCCCCCGAGCCTTTAGGTGAGTGCATGTTCACTCTCCTAGAGGTTTTTTGCCGATGAACTGGAGTCATAGCGCCGTCTTGCTTTTCCAGTAGGGGCGTCTAAGCGTTCTGAGGACTTCTCCGGTGGGGGCGCGCGAGCGCACCCGCCGGGTGTAGCCCCCGAGGCCTCGGTGGAGTATTGAGAAAGTCTCCTCCGAGGTCTTAGTCGTGGTTTACCAGGGAGTAGTTGATGCGGCCGAGCCCCCGAGCCTCGCGCGCACGAGGTCGACCGGAGTCCCTGCCGTCTTTCGTTGTCCGGCCCTCACGCTCCTCCTTCGGAGAGGAGGAGGAGGGGTGGGGAACGTCGTACTACCCCGTTCGGGCGAGTCCGGCGATCTCCGGTGAGCTACTAGCGGGGAGATTCGAGTGAGAGTCCGTGCTCCAGTCGTTAGGAGTCGGCTTGGGGCCCGGGGGCACTCTTCAAAGATGCCAAGGAGTGGTCGTGCGGATGTCGGTTCCCTGCGACGGGATCCGAGGGCTCGATGCCTCCCCCGAGGGGATTCCTGCTTCGTCCTCATCCTTTGGCCTCGAATACGTCCTGGGGTGCCTCGAGAGCGTGGCTCGAGCCCTGGCCATGTACGGGCGCATCCCTGGTCGTCCCTTGCTCTGTTGCTCGAGGGTAGCTGTCGAACCCAGGTCGAGGGCCAGCTTCCGTTCCCTCGAGACTTAAAATGGGCCCGAAGCCCGTTATGGGAATCTAGGAATATCCGTCCGTGGATCTCGCCCCGCCCGTTAGCCTGACGCGCCTTTTTAGGGCGAGATCGGCGCGGTAGTGGGCGACGTGGCGTTCGGTTACTGCGTGGGGGACGGCCACGTGCCTTGTTCCTGTAAGGCGTGGGGGACGGTTAGGTGAGCGCATTTATTGCGGGAAACTGTTCCTACCTTTTCGCGCGGCCGTTGGACTTCCTCCCGGTCTATAAAGGCGAGACCCAGGGGTCCGTGCTCCCCTCCGGTTCCTTGCGCTCCTGCCATCCCCTAGCCTCAGGAAACCCTAGCCTTCTTGCGCCTTCCGCCCACACTGCCACCGCCGCCGCCGCCTTCCCCTCCGCTCATTCCCTTCCCGATAGCGCCGATGGCCGGAAAGAGCCAAATCCTCCCCGCCGAAGACTGGGCCTCTTCCTCGGTGACGGAGAGGAAGCTGGAGGAGCTGGTTGAAGATGGGTTGCTGCGGCCGAGGACGAACCGGTCGCGGCCGGAGTGGATAGCGCCGCCGCCGGCCCACCGGGAGCCGGCGCCCCCGGAGGGCTACGTGGTGAGCTTCGTATGCTTCCACGAGCGGGGTTTCGGCGTCCCTTCGTCGGTCTTCATGCGAGCGCTTCTCCACTACTACCGGGTGGAGCTCCACCACCTCTCCCCCAACGCCATCGCGCAGGCTGCCATCTTCGCGGCGGTCTGCGAGGGGTATCTCGGGGTGGAGCCGCAGTGGAACCTGTGGATTCACCTCTTCAAGGGCGAGCTCTTCGCGCGGAGGGCGGGGGAGAAGGGCGTTCTCTACGCAGCGCGGGTAGGGAGCTGCGTCCTGCAGTTGAGGTCGAGCCGGGCGGACCAGTACATCCCGGCTCGCCTCATCTCCTCGAACAGCGGGTGGCACGAGGGCTGGTTCTACCTCCGCAACGACGACAACCAGCTGCCGAGGTACACCGGCCGCGTGCTGACCGCCCGGGAGGACCGCTGGGTGTATGGAGTCCCGGACGTCGAGAAACCGCGTCTGGACCTGTTGTTGGCGGCGCTGCAGCAGCTGCGCGCTCGAGGCCTGACGGCGGCGGCGGTGGCGACGGCGTTCCATCGCCGCCGGGTGATGCCGCTGTGCCGGCGTCGCCTGCGGCTCGACCAGATGACTCCGGAGGCGTCTCTGGAGGGGAGCCGGATGTCTCATGAAGCCCTCACCCTCGAGGAGGGGCTCCGTCGAGCCCGCCGGATGGTGGGGACCTTCAAGGCGGAGGAAGCCGACCGGCTCCCCATGAGGCCTACTGAGGGGTTCAAGCCCGTGGTAAGTTCCTTGGGTCGGTACGCTTGTTTTTCGGTTTTGCTCGTTTCTCGGACCCCCTTAACCCGGTCGACACCTATGTGCAGGACTTGTCGGCGTTGCGGGAGACGCGACCGCCGGTTCCGGAGGACCAGCCTGCCCGGGACGCTCGACGACAGCATGCCTCGAAGCAGAAGGCGGTCAAGGAGTCGACCAAGAAGCGGGCGGCCCGCAAGGCCAAGGAGGGGGAGGCACGGAAGAAACTCCGGCGCCAACAGGCCCTCGATGGGCTCCCTTTGGAGCCGTCGCCCTCCGAGACCATGTCGGGGGAGGACGACGACAGCAGCGGCGAGGATGACGATGCCTTGTCGCGGTACGAGGCCGCGACCGGGCTGGGGAGCCTCCCCGACATCCGCCCCCTACTGGAGCCCATCGCGGGGTCATCCTCCTCGGTCATCATGGTCGAGGAGGTCGAGGAGGACGATGAGGAAGAGGAGAAGAAGAGGAAGAAGAAGGAAGAAGAGAAGAAGGAGGCGGGCCCCTCGGCAGGAGGGGCTGCCTTGCCCCGGACCCAACAAGCGGGGTCGACGGGGGCGCCTGCCCCAGCCCAGGCCCCGCAAGCTCGGACAGGGACGGGGGCGGTGGCGCCGACATCGTCGGCGGCGGCGCCACCGTCGGGCGTGAGGACCCGAGGCCAGCTGGCCTCGGAGGCGCAGAAAACACGCAGTGGTGCGCCGGCGAGAGCCCCACGGAGCGCCCGGTCCGCGGGTGGGGCTGCCGCAAGGCCACCGCCTGCCGCCTCGAGCGGCTCGGACCGTGCGGGGTCGAGGCCCCTGGTGCCGATTTTCGGGTGAGTTTTCGAGCTAAGGGGACCTGTCGTCTTTTTCGAATTCGTCGGCGGACCTTATTTTTTATTTTGCAGGCTGAAGCGGAAGGCGGAGACCATGGGGCCCACCCCCGTGAAGTTCCTTTGAGCCAGCGCCGCCGTCCTTAACCGGTCGGCGGAACAGGACGCGGCCTGGGTCCGCGAGGTCGAGGCCGCGAAGGAGCGCCGTCGGCAGCAGGAGGCTGCAGGCGCTTCGACGGTCGCCGGCCCCGACCCTGCCGCGGTGGGGTCAGACCCGGCGAGGGTGGTGGCGCCCGGCCCGGTCGAGGCGAAGCCCAGGGCGCTGCCCTCGGCTGAGGCCACCGTGGAAGCGGCCGTGGAGGGGGCGGCCGCCGATGCGACCGTGGAGGGGGCCGCACCGGCAGCGGAACAGGAGGTGGCATCGGCGAGGAGGCCGCAGCCACAGTAGGACCTGCCGGTGCGGACGGTGGGCGCGGCGGTGGGCGAGGTCACCGAGCCCTCTACCGGAGCCCTGGAGGAAGTGGCGCCGGAGGTTGAGGTGCCCGTTGCAGGGGCACCGGTGGTCGGAGCGCCGATTTCCGAGCCGCCGACGGGCGAGGTACCGGCCCCGGAGGCGTCTACGGCGGAGGCGCCAGCTCCGGAGGCACTGGTTGTCGAGGGGCCGGTCACCGCCGATGGGCGGGTGCCCGTGGTCATTGCCCTCGACGACACCCCCCTAGACAGGGGAAAACAAATAATGGGGGCCGAGGGAGGCGAGACCACGAGCCGAGCCGATGCCTCGACCTCCGCCGGGGTCGCGGGAGCTGCGAGCGAGGGCAACGAGGCCGGCCCTTCGACCGGGCCGGGAGGTGCTCCGGCTGCGTCGTCGTCGTGGCCTGACTTCGCCGCGCTGGCGATAGCGCGGGCCGAGGAAGAGATCCCGAGGTGGGGGGGACCGCCCCTTCAGTTTAGGGACGCCGCGAACCTCGACGCCGAGCCCATCCTCACTCTGAATGACACAGATGAGGTGCATCGCTGGCAGTACCTCGAGGGCGTCCGCCAACATCTCGATCGGCTGCTCCGCGTGGCGTCCGACGCCGTTTCGCGGGGCATGCGGGATGCCGCCGAGGTACGATTAATCTGTCAGCTTGTTTCGTGGCTCTCAGTGTCTTTTTTCTTTGGTTTCATTATCTTTTTTGGTTTTCTTTGGGTTAGGACCTGAAGGAGACCTCCCGCCGTAAGTCACTCTTTATCCGAGGTGAGAGTGGCGTGTGGGCGTCGCTGTCCCGGCAACGGGCCCTGGTCGAGGAGACCCAGAAGAGGCTCGCCGATCGGACCGCTGAGATGGCGGAGCTGCGCACCGCCTACTCGACGGTGAAGGAGGAGGCGATCCAGGCTTGGGCGGCTGAAGCCACGATGCGCACCGAGGTGGAGAAGGTCCGGGAAGAGGCTGCCCAGGCCCGCAGGGACCTCGTGCCCCTGGCGGCGCGGGTCAAGGAGCTCGAGGAGGACGTCTCCCAGGTCAGCCGTCAACGTGACCTCCTCAACGTCCAGATCGGGCAGGTCACGGCCCGGTTTAGTGCGCTGAAGGACGAGATCTCGGGGCTGAACGGGGCCGTCCAAGAGAAGGACGCGGCGCTCCAAACCGCTCGCCAGGAGATCGAGGCACTGAAGGCGACCGTCCGTGAGAAGGACAGTGCCCTCCTGGGGCTCGAGCAGACGTGCGGGGGGCTCCGTGACGAGGTTGTGGGTTTAAAGACCCACGTCGGGGGTAAGTAGCTTGTTATGGCCATATAGTCGAGGCATCGCGTCAGGTGCTAATTTGCCTTGTCGTGTTTCAGAGCTGGAGAGCGAGAACCGGGAGGCCCATTCGACCGCCAACTCCCTGCAGAGCCTCCTCGAAGCCGAGACCCGGAGGACCCAGCTGCTCGAGGGCGCGATCACCTCGGTGTGCGACGGCCTGGGGGTCGAGCCCGACGTCGACACCGGAGAAGACGCTCCGGGGAACTCCTTCATCCGTCGGGTGGCGGCGCTAGGTCACCTCGCCCGGGAGAAGATACGGGACAGTCTCCACCACGGCGTGAAGAGGGCGCTGGCCGTCGTCCGCTCGGGTTTTGTGTTCGACATGGAGCTTGTTGCCGATGGCTTCATCACAGACCCGGAGCGGACGGACGAGGAGAACGAAGACGCCTGCTTGGATCTGATCGAAGCCGCGGAGGGGCCTGGGAGCCGTCTGGCCTCACTCTTTGAACCCGAGGTGGTCCCGCCTGCTGACGACGAAGGCCTGTGAGCCAAATCTAGGCATGGAGGCCCATGTAATAAGTTAGTTATTTTGATTTTTAGTCGTAATGGCCGTGGGGGCCTTAAGAACTCGAGACATGAACCAGTTCGTGGTTAATTTGGTTTTATTCGAGCTTTTGTTCCCTTAATGGCTTGGATCGTGCTCTCGTACGATTTACTTGACACGCAGCTGCGTCCTTTGGCGTAGGGGAGCGAGTGGAGGTACCGTAGCCTCGGAGGCGTAAGTGATCTCGCGGCTCGACTGCCCTTAAGCTTTAGGATGCTCTTGCGGCTTCGTAGATCGTGTGAGAATCTGGTCTAAGCGGCAGGGGGTGTGTCCTCTTCCAAAGTTAGGAACCGTTATTTAGACCTTTCTAGCGTGAAGTTGCACCTCTGGAAGGCGTAAGGGGTGAGTGGAGGCACCATAGCCCCGGAGGCGTAGGTGATACTCCTGGCCCGAGGGTCCTTTTAAACCTTAGGGTGTTCTTACAGCACCGTTGATCTAAGGAGCGGTTCTTAAAATTAAAAAGAGTGTAAATTTTTTTGGGGACTGAGGGGTTCCCCCCTGTGTAGCCCCCGAGGGAGGGTCGATTCTGGTAGTACAGAGTCGATCCTTCCTCATCGTGAGACGAAAATTTTAACACTGCTGTATTCTTTATTGACGAAAAAGGAAATACAAAGCCACAAGGCTTTCTAAGGAAAAAAGCGACGTAGCTGTTCAATGTTCCAAGCGTTGGTGAAGATTTCGCCCTTCTCGTTGGATAGCTTGTAGGTGCCCGGCTTCAGTACTTCTGCGATGATGTATGGTCCTTCCCATGGCGGTGTGAGCTTGTGGCGTCCCTTAGTGTTCTGGTTCTGTCGTAGCACCAGGTCGCCGACGTTGAGGTCACGCTGGTGGACATGTCTGTCGTGGTATCGCCGGAGACCCTGCTGGTACCTGGCGGAATGTAACAGAGCCACATCTCGGGCTTCCTCGAGCTGATCGAGGGCGTCTTGTCTTGTGGCGTCGTTATTTCTTTCATTGTAGGCTTTCAGCCTTGGGGATCCGTACTCTATATCAGTCGGGAGCATGGCCTCGGACCCGTAGACTAAGAAGAACGGAGTGAACCCCGTGGCTCGACTCGGCGTCGTTCTTAGGCTCCATAGGACTGAGGGTAGCTCGGCAGCCCATCTTTTGCCATGTTTGTTTGGCTTGTCAAAGATTCTGGGTTTCAGGCCCTGTAGGAGCATGCCATTGGCACGTTCTACCTGGCCGTTTGTTTTTGGATGAGCCATGGCCGACCAGAGCACGCGAATGTGATGGTGGTCGTAGAAATCCAGAAACTTTTTACCAGTGAACTGGGTGCCGTTGTCAGTGATAATACAGTTTGGAACTCCAAAGCGATGGACAATGTCGGTGAAGAAAAGCACAGCTTGTTCGGACCTAATACTGGTGATGGGGCGAGCCTCGATCCACTTGGAGAATTTGTCGATAGCGACGAGCAAGTGGGTGAAGCCGCCAGTTGTTCTCTTTAGAGGTCCGACAAGGTCGAGGCCCCAAACGGCAAATGGCCACGTGATGGGAATGGTTTGCAGAGCATGTGCCGGGAGATGAGTCTGTCTCGCATAGTACTGACAACCTTTACAGGAGCGTACTAGCTTGACAGCGTCGGAGACCGCGGTCGGCCAATAGAATCCTTGTCGAAAGGCGTTCCCGACGAGGGTTCGAGGCGCAGCGTGGTGACCGCAAGCCCCCGAGTGCAGGTCACTGAGCAGGTCCCTGCCTTCCTTGTTTGTGATACAACGTTGGAGAATGCCCGTAGGGCTGCGGCGGTACAGCTCCCTACTGTCGCCAATGATCACAAAGGTTTTGGCCCGGTGAGCGATCCGTCGAGCCTCGGTCTTACTCGAGGGGAGGTCCCCTTGGATAAGATAGTCGAGGTACGGCGCGCGCCAGTCAGGCTCGAGGTCAGATGGTGGGGTCGATCCTTCCACCTGCATGGCTTCGGCCCCGGTCGAGGGGGCTTCTGCCTCAGGTGGTGGGTCGAGTGACGTCCCGTCGACCCCTCCATCTGACCCAAGGTCGACGGATGGCCATTGGAGATCTTTTACGAAAACGTCAGGTGGGACCGTAGTTCGACTTGACGCGATTTTTGCGAGTTCATCGGCGGCCTCATTATACTTGCGTGCTATGTGGTTGAGCTCGAGGCCGTGAAACTTGTCCTCGAGGCGTCATACCTCTCGGCAGTAGGCTTCCATCTTGGGGTCGCGGCAGCTCGAGCTCTTCATGACCTGATCGATCACTAGCTGGGAGTCGCCTCGAACATCAAGGTGTCGGACCCCGAGTTCGATGGCAATTTTTAGCCCTATGACGAGTGCCTTGTATTCGGCGACGTTGTTGGATGCAGGGAAATGGAGCCGGATGACATAGCGCATGTGAGCCCCGAGGGGTGAGATGAAGAGCAAGCCCGCGCCTGCTCCTGTTTTCATCAACGACCCATCGAAGTACATGGTCCAGAGCTCGGCCTGGAGCTGTGCGGGAGGGAGCTGGGTGTCGGTCCATTCAGCCAGGAAATCTGCCAATACCTGTGACTTTATAGCTTTGCGCGGCACATAAGATAGGGTCTCGCCCATGAGCTCGACAGCCCATTTGGCGATCCTACCCGTGGCTTCCCGGTTCTGGGCTATCTCTCCCAAGGGGAAAGAAGAAACCACAGTAACTGGGTGGCCCTCAAAGTAGTGTCGGAGCTTGCGCCGTGTCAAGATGACAGCATAAAGCAGTTTCTGGATTTGAGGGTAACGGACCTTGGTTTCTGAGAGCACTTCGCTAATGAAATAGACCGGCCTCTGGATGAGCAAGGCGTGAGCTTCCTCGGCCCGTTCGACGACCAGGACCGTGCTTACTACTTGTGACGTTGCCGCGGCGTAAAGTAGGAGCGGTTCTCCTGGGGTCGGAGGGACGAGAATTGGCGAGTTAGAGAGTGTGACCTTGAGTTTGGTGAGGGCTTCCTCGGCCTCGAGGGTCCAGGAAAAATGTTCCGATTTCTTCAAGAGGCGGTACAGAGGGAGCGCTTTTTCGCCGAGGCGCGAAATGAAACGGCTAAGCGCCGCCAAGCAGCCCGTGACCCTCTGCACGCCTTTCAGATCTCGAATGGGGGCCATCTTGGTTATCGCAGAGATTTTTTCTGGATTGGCCTCGATGCCCTGCTTAGACACGATGAACCCCAAAAGCATTCCTCGGGGGACGCCAAAAACGCATTTTTCTGGATTGAGCTTGATATTCTTTGCTCGAAGGCATTTGAAGGCAACGTCGAGGTCGTTTACTAGATTATCGGCTCGTTTGGTCTTGACTACGATGTCATCGACGTATGCCTCGACGGTTGGTCCGATGTGTTTTCCGAAAACATGCTGCATGCACCGCTGGTACGTTGCCCCTGCGTTCCGGAGACCGAAGGGCATCGTAACGTAGCAATACATGCTGAACGGGGTGATGAATGAAGTCGCGAGCTGATCAGACTCCTTCATTTTTATCTGATGGTAACCGGAGTAAGCGTCTAAGAACGAAAGGGTTTCACATCCCGCAGTTGAATCAACGATTTGATCAATGCGCGGCAAAGGAAAGGGAACCTTTGGACATGCTTTATTCAAACTAGTATAGTCTACACACATCCTCCATTTCCCATTCTTTTTCTTAACTAATACATGATTAGCTAGCCACTCGGGATGGTGAACCTCCTTGATGAACCCGGCCTCCAGTAGCTTGTGGATCTCTTCGCCGATGACCCTGCGCTTCTCCTCGTCGAAGCGGCGCAGGCGCTGCTTCACCGGTTTGGACCCGGCCCGGATCTCCAAGGCGTGCTCGGCGACTTCCCTGGGTATGCCCGGCATATCCGAGGGACTCCACGCGAAAATGTCGAGATTTGCGCGGAGAAAGTCGACCAGCACGGCTTCCTATTTCGGGTCGAGGGTGGCGCTGACGTTGAGCGCCTTCCCGTTGGGATCAGCGGGGTCGAGGGGTACGAGTTTGACGTCCTTCGCGGGCTTGAAGCTGCCGGCGTGGCGTTTTGGGTCGGGAATCTCGTTAGCAAGACCGTCGAGGTCTGCGGCCAAAGTCGCCGACTCCAAAACCACCTCGCCGTGTTCGACGCACTCGACGTCGCACTCGTAGGCATGTTCATACGAGGGCCCCATAGTGATGACGCCATTTGGGCCGGGCATCTTGAGCTTGAGGTAGGTGTAGTTTGGCACGGCCATGAACTTGGCGTAGCACGGACGCCCGAGGATGGCGTGGTATGTCCCACGGAATCCGACCACTTCGAAGGTGAGGGTCTCCTTCCTGAAGTTGGCCGGTGTGCCAAAACAAACGGGCAGATCGACCCGTCCGAGGGGTTCTGCCCGCTTCCCTAGCACGACTCCGTGGAAGCCCCCGACGCTAGGCTGTAGGCGCGCTCTCTCGACCCCCAGGAGGTCGAGGGTCTGGGAGTAGATGATGTTGAGGCTGCTCCCGCCGTCCATGAGCACTTTGGTGAGGCGTGTGTTGGCGATGACGGGATCAACGACAAGAGGGTAGACCCCCGGATTGGGGATGTAGTTCGGATGATCATCACGGTCGAAAGTGATGGCCACCGCAGACCAGTTAAGGAAGCGAGGGACCGCCGTTTGTTCGGAGAAGACCTCTCGCCGTTCTCGCTTGCGCTGGCGCGCCGAGAGGCGGGTCGAGGGTCCTCCGTAGATCATGAAGCAGTCGTGGATCTCGGGGAATCCCTCATCCTTGTCATCACCTTTTGGGTCTTCCTTCTTGTCAGTGTTCTTGCTGCCTGCGCCCTCAAAGTACCTGCGGAGCATATGACAATCTTCGAGGTTATGGTTAATGGGTCCCTTGTGGTAAGGGCATGGCTCTTTAAGCATTTTGTCGAAGATGCCCCCGCCGGGGGGGCCTCGAGGTTTCTTGCGTTCGGTAGCGGCGACAAGCTCGTCGTCCGGGGCCTCGAGCTTGCCCTGCTGGCCCTTCTTCTTTTTGCGGTTGTTCCTCTTGGAGCCTCGGGCGGAGCTCGCGGGATCGTCGGTCTTCTGCTTCCCCGTGTCCTGTTCGCCGCCAAAGATGGCACCAACTGCCTCCTCGCCGGCGGCGAAGTTGGTGACGATGTCCATCAACCCGTTGGCAGTGAGGGGGGTGTGACGGCCTAACTCTCGGACCAACTCCTTGCAAGTGGTGCCCGAGAGGAAAGCCATGATCACGTCAGAGTCGGTGACGTTGGGGAGCTCGGTGCGTTGCCTGGAGAAACGCCGGATGTAATCCCGGAGGGATTCACCTGGCTTCTGCTTGCAACTCCGGAGGTCCCACGAGTTGCCGGGGCGCATGTAAGTTCCCTTGAAGTTTCCCTCGAACACCCTTACGAGATCACCCCAGTCGTGGATCTGTTGGGGCGGCAGATCCTCGAGCCAGGCTCGAGCGGTGTCTGAGAGGAACAGGGGGAGTTGTCGGATGATGACTCGGTCGTCGGTGGCCCCGCCCAGCTGACATGCCAAGCGGAAGTCGGCGAGCCAAAGTTCGGGTTTGGTCTCGCCGTTGTACTTGGCAAGAGTCGTGGGAGGGCAGAACCGTGCCGGGAGTATCGTCTCACGGATAGCCTTACTGAAGACCCGAGGGCCCGGAGGCTCGGGTGAAGGGCTACGATCTTCCGAGCTGTCATAACGCCCGCCCCTGTGCACGTGGTAACCCCGAGCCACACCGTCACCGTGCTTGCGCGTGCGGCGCTCGACGATGTTGCCACGGGTGTCTCGAGGTCCCTGGTCGTGAGCGACAGGCTCGGGGGCGGGAGCCATCCGGATCCGTCGGGCAGGTTCGGGATGGACCGAGGCCTCTCTCTCCTGCCGAGAGGGCTCCGCGAGCCGCTCCGAGGCGGGCTCGCGTCGCCTCGAGGCAGAGCTCTTGGCCTGCTGCAGGGCAGCGGTCTCGAGGAGTTCTCGGATCTCATCTCGAGCCCGGCGCGCTTCGGGGTTCGACGGCTCGGGCATGTTGCGGAGGAGCATGGCGGCGGCGACGACGTTCTGGCTGGCTCGAGCGAAGACCGGGGGGTCAGTTACCCGGTCCTCGTCGATGCGACAGTTGACGTCGCGAGCTCTTCCGCGAGCTCTCCCGCCAAGCGCGCGTTCTGCACGCTCATGCTCGAGAGTTTGTTGGAGTAGACGCAGGTTTTCTCGTTCCTCGTCGAGCCTCTCCTGCAACTCGCAGATTTGGTCGAGCTGCACCCCTTGATCTGCAAGGAGTTGAGCCTCGCCTTGCTCGGCAGGGAGCCCGACGTGAGGGGGCGTGTGCCTTCCTCCGGCCGGCTCTTCTTCCTGCGAATCCGACGCGCTTTCAACATCGACGTTGAAGCACTCGCGGGTCGGATCGTAGGTGTCATCAGCCGAGTCGGAGTCAGGGGCGCCGAAATAATAGTATGACGGGGGAATGCACGGCCGTTGCGGGCCGCCACTGGGGTTGCAGCGTGGGGAAGCGATCTCACGGGGTTCTGTTTCTGGCGCCTCAGTAGAGCCCGGATAATCAGAAGCCGGCGTGGACGCGACGAGGTCCAGAGTGGAGCGTAGATGGTGCCCAGGGAGTTCCTCATAAGCACTCACGCAAGTGCTTACGGAAGAAGCGTACACCTGGGCAGCCGAAACTAGCCCAAACAGAAACGGCGAAGGCGATGTTGATGCCCACGCCGGAAAGGATGCACGGGGCAGTGGCGTCGCACCGGGCGGAGGAGCGGCGGGGTTCTCCGTTGGCATGCTGTCCTCGGCCAGGCTCATCCTACCCAGACCTTCCAGAAGAAAATCTGGGCCGGCGTCTGGCTGGGAAGTGCTGGACCGGGGAACCCCAATACCCTCCGCGAGGTGAAGACAATGGTCGCGCCGGGCTCGCCGCCGTCGGGCGGCTCGCGCCTGCCTGGAGCGACGGTACCGGCGGATTGCTCCCCCAGGCTGGGAGAGCTCGTAATCCTCGTCGGTAGGGTGTCTTGGCGGGAGTAGGACCATATCGTAACCATAGCCGAGCGACATGAACTCCAGACTTCCGAACCAGATCACCGTAGCCAACGGGATAGGGCGTTTGGGGTCAGCCATCCAGGAAAAAGGCGGGAAAGCGACGTTGGCACGCAGCGATCCCCTACCTGGCGCGCCAACTGTCGGTGTTCGGACCCGAGGGGGTCCTAAACCAACGAGTAAAATGCTGCGTGTCCCTTTCCTGGATGGTGATGCAAGGAGAACACACGGGGGTTTTATCCTGGTTCGGGCGAAAGAAGGCCCTACGTCCAGCGGGGGGGAGAGGTTTGTATTTCCTTGCACCGAGGTGCTTGTGTAGGGGTTACAAGCTTGCGAGAGAGGGCGTCGAGCCCAAGTCTCAAAGGAGAAAAAGAAAGAGTACAAGATGATTGCTTGAGATGTTGATCTTTGTCTTGTATATGGCCTGTTGTTCGTCTATTGATCTCTGCCCCCCTTGTGGAGTCCCGGCCTGCCCTTTTATAGGATGGGTGGAGGCCAAGACGACGGGGAGCCTTGAAATGATGTTTTGTCGATCTCTGTTGAGGTGACTGTAGCGACGTGCCTTAGAAATGGGAGGCCATCCTTTGGGACGTGATGTCGTAGAGGACGAGGTGTTGAAATGACCCGGAGCGTCGTGCCATACCGTCCTTCCTTCCCTGTTACGCTATGTTGGGGGTCGAGGCCGGGTCGAGGCCGGGTCGAGGCTGAACGGATAAGTCCGAATCCCTGGAATCGCGGTGTACAGGCCTTGTCGTATCCTCCCTCGAGGGTAACTAGTGACGTACAGTGTGTGGCAAGGTGGATACAGTGACGTTTTTCACCTCCCATCATGGGATGGGCGGTGAAACAGTGAGGACTGACACTGGTATTGTTCCCACGTCGACCACGCGCGCAGCCATGCCGGTAGGTGGTAGTAGGTAATTGCATTAAATGCTAAGGCTTTTGTCCGGAGGTAGGTAAAAAGAGGGGGTCGAGCGCCCCGACCCGGGCTCACGCGAGTCGGAGTTCAGTCGAGGTGCCTCGTCGTGCGGGACGCGGTCGAGGCATCCCGTCGAGGGGGCCTCGTACGAGTCGGAGATGGGACGCGGTCGAGGCATCCCATCAAGGGGGCCTCGTACGAGTCGGAGGTGGGATGCGGTCGAGGCATCTCGTCGAGCCGGTCTCGTACGGGGCGGACCTATCGTGCATTTTGAAGTGGGCGGTGTTTTGTCGTGGCTAGGTTGTTTTAGTTTTCATTATCGTTGAATGTGGGTACCCCTATAGTATTGGTACCGACACTAGGCTTGAATTGCATTGAGGTCAAGGGTTTCAACTGATGTACCTGACATGTCCAGGTCCACAAGGCTACCAAACTATCCTATAAGCAACATGGATTTCAATTTGGCACATCCCCAGATGGAGATCCTCTTTATCCTTGAGGTGTCAATATTGTTGGTGAAGGAAAATGACTCTAGAGATGGGGGCAAAGTGTTGTATTCAATTTATTCTAGCTCACCACAACCATTGAGGATGATAGTATTAAGGATGTGCTAGTTTGATAGGTATGGGAATGATGAAACAAGATCTCTATCGTCAGTGGCACCAGTAATGCCATAGTCCTTAGATGATCTAGTTAACACATGGGTTGACTTGACTACCTCATCTTCTTCAAATGACTCTGAAGCCACTACCACTCGAAGCTTGATCATCCTACTTTTGGAACCACTACAATGATGTAGATACATCATGCTCCTATTGTCTGCTCCTTTTACATTCAACTCCCTAAGTTCAACCATTAGATCCAACATCTCTTTCGATAGCAACCAATACCAGTTTGTGTAACTCAGCTCTAGTACCCACAAATTATGATAGCATGTTCTAATGTCTTGGCTGCAACCCTCTTTTTCACCATCATGTGGTGCAAGGTTTGTGTCTTTGCAATGGTCAAGCAGGAGGAACCTTAGGTTTTTGCAACTTAGGAATGGGGGAGATGAATAACTGAAGATGCAGTCGGAGAGATGTAACACTCGTAGCTTGCTCATGTATGATTTTTCAAACATGCTGCCTATTGGTATCCTATTGTCAAAAGTGAAGAAGGATGTTGGGACTTCTGCTACTGCTTCATCTTGGCTAGTGAGTGAAACCCAATGTCGTTCACTATGCCTCCACTTTTTGTCTCTTAATATTTCATATAAATTACCCATTGAACTCATAGGCCAATCGAAATTCATGTTCCTATGCAAAGCATCACCGATCTCCCATGCCGATATACCATAATCATTGTCATCCTCTATGATTCCATCACATTCCCAATAGCTGGCTGCATAATGGCCTAGTTTATGTTGTAGTGTCATCTTAGCACCCTGTACAAGATGCATTCCAAGACAATCTTACTAGAGTTAGGTTCAAGAACACCACTGTACCTAGCAACTTCCTTAGCCTCAACATGCAGGAAGCGAAGTAAGACATTAACGACTGCATTCCGGGTGATAATACTTTGTGGGCCAACCGATATGAACACATCACTCAACCCAACTAACTTTTCCATCTCAACCTCCTCAAGTGCATCATCACAGAGCGGGAACTTGCCTGCCTGAGAGGCCCACAACACCCTCTTGCTCATAACACCCATGACAGGGACACCACATTCCCATATATCCACATAGTTGCCACTCCCATTGTGGAACACCACAAGGAATTTACAATTGCTAAGTTCGTTCAAGATTGCCCACTTGACATGTGGAATCACACCTCTACAGCCTGCTCCACCCTGTCAAAGTCATCCTCCTCATCACCCTGGTCAAAGAATGCCATCACCTCCTGGGGAAGCCTTAGCTCCTCCGCAATTGCCTTCTGCAAAGACCTCTTGTTTTGCCAAAGTGAGCAATCGATGTGGATGATCTTGTCCAAGCCTGCTTCTTTCCTAGTAGCAGCCTCTGATAGTGGTGATCTAAGTTGTTTGAC
The DNA here is from genome assembly GCA_022457205.1 of Saccharum spontaneum. Lineage (NCBI taxonomy): Eukaryota > Viridiplantae > Streptophyta > Magnoliopsida > Poales > Poaceae > Saccharum > Saccharum spontaneum. The sequence goes on along the minus strand of CM039615.1, from coordinate 2,038,688 downwards.
GACCGCTTTGAGGATGGCAGATGCCCCTAGCCCCATTCCAGCAAACCAGCCATGCAAATATATCACACTCCACTGTCTTGTATGTTCCAGAAAGCCAATTATCTCCTTTGCTGCAGCATCAATATTATCTTCTTTGATTATGATCCCCTGCAATATTGATTACTAATAAATAATTAACACTTCTGGTGAATCAATAGTACTATATATACGAGTGTTAATAGCTGCAGCGTGATGTGGGTTATTATTCGATATGCATTTATCATATTGCATTGTACAAATCTATATGCCCTTTGTCGTAGATGGAAGTTGTACAAAACTAAATATATGCCTTATGTCATAGAGATGGAGGAATGTTTTGCGGTGTCTACAAGAGGCAAATGTCACAAACTTTATCACACTATAAAAGAGCGAGTTTTTTTTGTGGGGGGCTAACCCTCTTTCATAACTGTTTGATCTTGACACTGTTTCATATGAGCCTTCCGTCGTCCGAGATCTTACTCTTCCTCATTAATAACCATTCGATCTAGACGCCGTGTCATATGAGCCTTTCGTCGTCCAAGATCTTACATACCCCACGCCCCACTCAATGCCATGGCTTTGACTCCCTCTTGGTCACGTACGCCTGTGCAACGGACTTAATCACAAAGCTCGACTCCCTCTCGGTCACAGGCTCACAGCACGGCAACACGCCAACAAAACGACTTAATCATACAGCTCGACTCCCTCTTGGTCACGTACGCATGCGCAACGCATTTAATCACAAAGCTCGACTCCCTCTCGGTCACAGCGCGGCAACACGCCAGCAAAATGACTTAATCATACATCTCAACTCCCTCTCGGTCACAACTAGCACCTAACCGTGTCCTACCCAACCATCATGCATGGCCTTTCTATATGCACACATATAAGGACTTGAAGGTGGGCAGGAGCTAGCGGACCTAACGCTTTCTGCAAGACTAATTGCGTCGATCTAATTGCAATGTACGATGATTGGCTTCTGTGCAGCCGGGCTGTTAGTATTAGTCTCAAAAACAAGAGATAATTAGTTCATAATTTCATATTCATATATAATTTTAACAATATACACAAAAATATTTAAGAAATGTTATTAATCGAAACAAAATGAAAAATGCTTGAGAAAAAAACTTCTAAAGAGAATTAATTTTAAAAAATTCTAAAGAGAATTTATTAACCTGGAGACACGTGCGTGTGGCAGGTGCATACCTACTATTGTTATAAACTCTCTTCTGGAAACTATATAAATAAAACTATTTCAGTTTGCCACATGAAAATTAACATCAATAGATTTGAACTTTTTTTCATAAAAAATTAGCATGTTCATAACTTTTAGGTAGTGTAAATTACGTAGCGCAAAAAAAAAACCCCCCAATTTCGTCACTAGGCACTTGACCTAGCATTCCAACGATACATGCTCTAATAAGCAGGACATATATAAAAGAAACGACAAACAAACGTGGGCTCACGTACGTGCTTGCTTTGAGGAAGAAGGAAACATGAAAGGAACCGAAAGATGAGAAGGAATGACTGAGCGAAGGAAAAAGGATTCATCCTTGAGCCAAAAGAATAGCACTCGTAGTATATTTTCACTTTCACTACTAGTACAATCACCCTTTGTACAAAGATCGAAATGGTTAGATTTAATCTATGATACTGTACTTTATTATGCACCGGCCGGTATCATTAATTATTCATTAGGGACTGTATATATACTTGGACCTTGTACCTCTAATAAATTTGATCAGAACAACCAATCTATGCAATGCAAACTACTACCCCTCCTTTGAACAGTACGTAATTAATGGCAAAAAGAGAAACGGAACGAGATTGAAGAGCCAAATACAGTCGATTGAAATATAGGATAGGAGGCACGACTATTAGAAATAACAGTAGCATAAACAGAGACAGATTAGTGCATCATCATATTGTCGAATTAATGTGCAAACCATACTAGCTAGTAAATTAGTAATATAGAGAGGAAGAGTATATGTAGCGACCATGCACTTCCTTTCAGAACTGCTACTGTAAAAAAGAAGTCACTGCATGCATGAGGAGTGATTTAGTTTACCTGCAACGGCATGATGAGTCGATCTCGATCTGTTGCCTAGCTAGTTCTCGACTGCTTAATTGATTACAGTTTACAAGCTACGGCCGGGCAGGCAGCACCTCCGATCCATGTGGACTGATCATAGTTTTCTGGATCTGCTGCTCCAGCCTTCGTCTCTCAGAAATCTTTATATATATCAGCTCCAGGCTCCATGAAGCTCCAGATTCCACACTCTGCCTCTGTAATGTACGTATCTACCTCCAAATTATAAGATGCTCTGTCTTTTTAGATACATAACTTTTGCTTAAATATACATTATGTCTAGATGCATATATAGTAAAAGTAATATATCTAGAAAAATCAAACAACGTTTTATAATTTGGTCATATTTTATAATTTAGAATGGAGGAAGTAGTTATTAATTAATCAGAACTACTGCGACACATGCATGATGACATACTAAACGCAACAGCTGAGAAGGAGCACGGAATAACATTGTAACTATGTATGTTATGCATGCATGGATGGATCGTATTTGAAGAGGGAAAAAATGCTGCATTATATTAATTGCTCAATTACCTTGACCACAGCGTCAAGAAAACCCGTCCAGAATTCCAGATAGACTAGAAGCTGAACACGTACATCTATCTATCTACAACAAGTTAATCCATGCATTGTTGCAGTTAGATGAAGACGAATATCGACGATCTCAGCAGCAGGTGGCTGGACATGAAACGAAGAATGTTTGTCATTTCTGAAGTCGTCCGACAACACCCTATATATATGAACAGGCTGCCTTGCATTACTTTGTGCTCTATTATTCCTTGCATGCTTTTTTTTTTTTTGCATGCTTCCTTTTGCTTTAGTTGTGCACTTCTTCACGCATCATCAATAAACAGATTCTTTGTTGGTAGATGGTAAAGATATAAAGGTAAAGGTAAAGCGGTAAAGGGTAAAGACTGTCTCTCTGTAATGTAATGATGAAGAAAACATTGCTAATTAAATGTAATGTAATTAATAAATAGACAAATTTAATGAAATACATGGTCAGATAAATTAAATGTCGCGAAACTATACAAGTGTGCATCGATATATAGTTTTAGCTGGATGTTAAAACTCAAGCTAGCTAAAATCTTGACCGTCTAATCATGCTCCCTTCTTCTCTTTCAAACATACTCCTATGACGTCTAGGATCAGTTAACTACATGATAATGCCATAGATTTTAAAAACAGAGGGAGTAAAAAAGTTATGCCAGCACTCAGCTAGATCATGCACATCCATCTGGATCTGGTTGACACATAGGAGATCAAAAAGATAAAAGAGTGGTATAGCTAGTTGGAAGACAAAGGAATGAGAGTAGATTAGTAGGATCATGACGATTGACGAACATGTTCAAGATGTCTATGATGGAGGAGTTAAATTAAAGTTCTTTCTTAGATTTCAAATCAAGCAACTCAAGGAATGCACATTTATTTGTCGAACCAATTTTATGCAAGACATGCTTAAGAAGTTTGGCATGCAAAATGCTAAACCCATCAAGACACCTATGCTAACTAATGGACATCTCGACAGAAATGTAGATGGAAGGCCATCAATCCAGAGGTATCGCCCCGTGATTGGATCCCTCTTTTACCTTTATGCATCTAGGCCTCATATAATACTTAGTGTGCAAGATTTCAAGCTAACCCGAAAGATTACTACTTAGCGTGCAAGATATCAAGCTAATCCATTCTGAAATATTGTGCATTTTACCTATTTTCAAACAAAATAATGGAGAGTGCAATAGACACATGTACCCCTCATGTAACTTCCTAATTTATTGAAATCTGATTCTAGTCCTCATGGTTAAAGGGTGGACTCTCAATTCCCTTATACAAAAATATGGCAAGTACTAGATCAAATATTTCTATTTAGTAAATATTATCCTTTTGTTCTTTGAATACCTTATATTTGAGGATAAATTTCAAATGTTAGAATGCACTATATTAGGGCCTGTTTGATGAGTTTTAGATTCTTAAAAACCGGTTTTTACCTCTAGTTTTTAAAATCTGGATTCTGAGCAAAAATTGGTGGGGGTGTTTGGATTCTCCAGTTTTTAAGAATCTAGCTTCATTTATTGCTCACAGGGTCATAAGAAACTGACAAAAGTTGGGTATCAATAGCTTCTTGGATTTTAAGAATCTAGTAAAAACTGCCACAAGAAACTGGACAAAAACTAGCCTGTTTGGATCCCACCCAGTTTCCAAAAACCAAATTCTTAAAAACTGGTGTGATCCAAACAGGGCTTTACAGGTTGGAGAGAGTAAGCTAAAACAGTATGGAAATTTTGATGTTGTGCTTGCGGAGGCGCAAAAGACATGACTGCTTGGCCCACAAGAAACGAGTTGAGGAGTTAGATATAATTTATTTATGTGTGAAATAATATGACATACTCAAAGGTAATAATAGAGCCGTATAGATTTGCAAACAGTCTCTTTGGGTAAACAAAAGCTAATAAAAAGCCTCAGCAAATCAGGATTTGTTGCATTTAAATATTATACAAAAAAAACAAGTTTTATGCAAGTGCTGTTGTTCTGCACCGTAGATTGGTCTATCTATGGCATCTATGCATATATACGACCATGGAATATTTTATAGTGCACAAGTACAGACTTGGGTTGTTTGATGAACATATTATTTTTTGCTTGATAATATTGGGCCACACCACCCGTACCGGCTGGGCGCCATGGGTTACACGCGCGAAGACAGTGGGCCACTCGTACCGGCCGTTGGACCTTCTTCGCGTGACCTTCGGGTAGATCACCTTCGCGTGGACGGTGCATTCGAGAGTCGATGGTCCTTCCTTTGCTTCGGAGGAACTTTCGGTGCAGATGGGAGTGCCTACAGCTCGAGGCTGATCTCCCAATCATGAACATCCTAAATTAATGATAGTTTCACAGAGTATTTGTGATGAACATAGATTTATCTCGAAAAAAATTAGATGGGCCAATTCTATAGGAAATAAGCCACTTGTTGGACTGATCAAAAACTTAAATTTGTGATGGAACCACTTTGGTGGACATATTCCACAACAAAATGGCACTTTGCAATTATTGGAGTCTTTTGACCTCTCAAACAAACAATTTCCTAGGAAAACTTCTTTGTGCTTATCAAATTTCATCAAATTTAACTTCACAAGCTTTCTGAACATGTCCTACAATAATTTATCAGAAAAATACACTCTGATAAACAACTAGACACTTTGAACACAGATGATCCGGCTTCCATTCCATGTACATGGGTAATCCAGATCCCTATGGACATCCTAAAACCTTTTTTCTGAAATTCTTGTGCTTGTGCTGTGCATTCTTTTTCTGAATTGAATCCACCATGCAGCCGGTGCCTGTTCTTGCCGTGTGGTGTTAAATCTTGGCAGCCCATAGATGACAGAATTCCGCACCACACTTCACAGCTGAAGTAGTAAGCAACCATGCAGCTAGCAATTCATCAAACGAACGACTAAGAGCCTGTTTGGTGAAGCTCCGCACAGCTCCGGCTCTGTGACTATAGCACCACTGTATACCTCCTGTAGTGGAGCCAGGAAGCACTACGGGAGAACTGAAATTTTCCGAGTGTCTGTGGCTTCCCCGAGTGCAAAAAAAACATGCACTCGGGGAACTAGCTCTTCCCCGAGTGTTGCACTTGGGAAAGAAATGTACTCGGGGAAGAGAGGCTTCCCCGAGTGCTCCAGATTTATAAGCACCCGGGAAAGAACGGCACTCGGGGAAGGTCCTCTTCCCCGAGTGTTGCACTCGGGGAAGAGAGGCACTCGGGAAAGAAAATTGTACATAACGGCTAACCTTCACACGCCGTTACGTTTTTTTTTAAGCTTCCCCGAGTGTCTGCTCCTGACACTCGGGGAAGAGGCCTCTTCCCCGAGTGTCTGCTCCTGACACTCGGGGAAGAATTTTTATTTATTTTTGTTTTTTTGCCCTAGTTTTTTTATGTCTTCCCACATCATTTCAAACTCCTTGTTCAAATTTGGGATAATTTTGACTTTGTTTGGTATATTTCGTTAGTTTTTTTCGTTTCTTTGAATTTTTTTGCACACTTTTGATTTGAACTGCAGGTGCATAAAATAATGGAATATGGTGATTCAAAAAATCATATTCATGTTATTTGGTGTATGTTGAGTCCGTTTCCACAAAGCCACATGAAATGTCAACCATCTTATCGCCGTACCATCGCGAACAACTTACGGGAAAAGTGTATTTAAATTATATAAAATCGAAACAAAGTCCGAAAATCATGAAACTTGACTGGGCGTCATGTTATAGCATGCACATACTATGATAAAAAATTGAGAAGGTTTTGAGCAACTAGCGACGTCGGATGCCTAAAACCCAGACATCTCCACATGTGATCACATGAGATCACATGAGGAGGTCTGGGTTTTAGGCATCCAACGTCGCTACTAGCTCGAAACCTTCTCAATTTTTTACCATAGCCTCTACGTGCGACAAAACGACGCCCAGTCAAGTTTCGTGATTTTCGAACAATTCGGATTTTATATAATTTAAATAATTTTTTCCCGCAAATTGTTCGCCATGGTACGGCAACAGGAGGCTCGGCATTTCATGTGAGTTCCTAGAGACAACCTAAACATACACCAAATATCATGAATATCATTTTTTGAATCACCAAATTCTAATATTTTATGCACCTGCAGTTCAAATTGGAAGTGTGCAAGAAAATTCAAAGAACCGAAAAAACTAACGAAATATACCAAAAAAAGTCAAAACTGTACCAAATTTGAACAAGGAGTTTGAAATAATGTGGAAAGGCATCACAAAAAAATTGAGAGAAAAAACAAAAAAAAAAGAAAAATTCTTCCCCGAGTGCCAAAATGTGCATATTTTTTCTTTTTTTCATGTATTTTGAAACTAGTATTAACATTTTAAAAAAGAGTCAACTTGGGGATTGAATGCAACGATCTCATGAATCCAAAGGAAAAGCCATACCACTATAGTACAACTACATTTGTGTTAGATTTAGTAGTTTTTTTTATCTATCAAACTTTAACAGCTAAAGGCCCTTCTACACTGGGATTGTGCCTCGGCTCCGAGCATATGGCCGCGAGCTCAGTAGGCAACGCAATGGGTTGGCCCAACGTGGGCACAGCAGTGGCCTGGCTGGACCTGTTTTCACTCGCTACTGGGAACAGGAATTTTGTGCGCCGAATATTTTTTCCTACGATTTCAATAGTTTTGCGCCTTCCTCGCTCGCTACGAGCCGCACATGATGACGAGAAAAAAGAAAAAAAAAAGAACAACACTCAGCCAGGTCCAGCCCCTCCTGGGCTCTCACGGCCCCGTCCCCACTCCCACTCTCCCAGGTCGAGTCCCAACTCAGCCACCAGCCGCACGGCCGCACTTCATCTCGTGCCCCCAAACGCCAAAATCGAAACCCTAGCCTGCGGCCCGGCCTTGCGGGCGGCTGGAGTAGCGGCGCGGCCGGCGGAGACGGCGGGTGGCGACTCGATGTGCGGCGCTACTGGAAGGGCGGGCGGGCAGCGGCGGCGGCGGTGGCGCCCCCTCCAGGTGGCTTCCCTGCTCGCCTACCTCGACCCCCTCCCTGCGAAGAAGCGACGGGCTGCGCTGATGGTGCCCCCCCCCCCCCCCCCCCCCAGCGAAGAAGGAGAGGAAACCGGTGCCGTCGATGACCTCCCTCCCCCATGCTGCTAGGTACAACTGCTCTCCGATGTCCCCACTGCGAAATCTTCCTTACCATTTTGATTGCATTTCAATCAGTTATGCTTCATTACCATTTTCTTTGTTTTTTTAATCTGCATATGGGTTGTTCATTTTCTAGAACTAGGCCAAGTATTGATGTTAACATTTTCTAGCTGTTGTCATTTCAGTTGCTTAGATAAGTAAATCTTGATAAATAAATGTTTGATGCAGACCCAACAATTAGATTGATTTGTGGTCTGAACTCAGGAGATCTCATAGAGATTCAGAAACATGCAAATGCCAAGAGGTTAGCTCCAAAAAGGTGTCGCAGGTACTATCCAAACTAAAAGGTAAAATGTCATACTCGAAGCAGTTGTACTGTGCCTCTTATATGTAGCACTCTTTATCTGACAATGGCATTACTTCTATCCAATTTTTTTTTTGAACAAGCATAATATTTACAAGGAATTGAGAGTTATTGACTTCCTACACTGCCCTGCTAAAAACGACGACACAAGCATAATATTTTTTTTTGAACAAGCATAATATTTACAAGTAAAACTCTAGCTCTTCTCAGGCTGTGTTTGGTTTACTGGAAAATGCTTCTTCTTCCAAAATGCAGAATGCCAACCAAATAGGTGGTTAATATCTTTTAGTACATAGTAGTTGTTTTGGGTGCTTCTAACAGGATGTCATTAATGTGCAGGTTCCGGAGGAGAACTACGAATATTGTGTACTTTGAACAAGTGGTTTGTAATAATATTATCGATTTCAGACAAATTCGGTCGTAAGGGATATATAAATGTGGTTTGTGATATATTGATGTTGATTTTTGGACTGTGATATATATATATATATATATATATATATATATATATATATATATATATGCTTTGTTGTTTACATGAAAAAGCTAAAAAAATTTATTTTTGGTGGTGGCTTCCCGAGTGCCTGGCAGAAGCACTCGGGGAAGAGGTTTTTTTTAAAAAAAAAACAATTTCTTCCCCGAGTGCCGTATGAGAGGCACTCGGGGAAGAGGTTTTTTAAATAAAGAAATAAATTTTTTCTCCGAGTGTCGCATGAGAGGCACTCGGGGAAGAATTTTTTTTCTTTATTTAAAAAACCTCTTCCCCGAGTGTCTCTCATGCGACACTCGGGGAAGATTTTTTTTTTAAAAAAAATCAAAATTCTTCCCCAAGTGTTGCACTCGGGGAAGAAATTTAAAAATAAAAAACCTGACGGCAACAACCGTTGGAGTGGACGGCGTCAATTCTTCCCCGAGTGTCGGGACGGCACTCGGGGAAGCCTTCTTCGAGTGCATATTTTTTTGACACTCAGAGAAGAGCTCTTCACCGTTACGAGATTTCTCGTTACCTCTTCCCGAGTGCAACACTCGGAGAAGCTTTCCCCGAGTGTTTTTGCCTCTTCCCCGAGTGTATTAGGCACTCGGGGAAGCGCCAGCCTCATGTAGTGAAGAGCACCAAAACTGCAGCTCCGTCGGCTCCTGTCTGAGTTGGGGAGGAGCCGGAGCCGTTTCACCAACATGCATAGTGACGCACAGTGTTAAATAGTGCTGCACAGTACCTGTGTGCAGGGTGCCGGAGCCCTTGGAGCCGCGCCAAACGATGCCTAATTATTGAAGACGTACAGCAGGAAGGACTAAGGAGGCAAGTCATCGGTCACCTGAGTCAGTGGCGGAGCCAGCCGAAGAAATGAGGTAGGGCGGAGTGCTATATACATATACAGAACTTCACCGATATATCGGACTACTATGTATATATATATATATATATATATATATATATATATATATATATATATATATATATATATATATATATATATGTATGTTGGTTTATCACATAGCAATTATATTCTAATATGTACTTCAGTGAACAAATTTTATAGCCAGAAGAAGTTGGAACACGGTAACCATTCACATGAAAAAGACAAAAGAAGATTTTTTTTCATAGTCCACATAATTAACCATGTCCATACATCAAATAAATGAAAAAAAACATAAGCAACCTGCAAATAAAATAAAATTATTAATGACTAATGAGTGGAGTAAGTGATAAATGAGGCAGTATGTAAGAAAACATATACCGAGCCTCCTCCCCATCGATCAGCACCAGCAGTCCGGCCTCCAGGCCAGCGGCGGCCGCCCGACGGCTCGGGCGCAGCGGCAGGGCTCTGGTCGATTTACTAGTCCAGCGCACGGCTGGGTGGTCGACGGAAGTTCAGAGCGGCGAGGCCACGTGGGAATGGCATGGAGGTCTGGAGCTGACGAGCAGGCGTGGGGCAGAGGTGCCGTCGTCCGTCAAACCGAGCAAGCGCAATGCCATGATGGGATGGAAGCGCGGCTCTGCTGGTTTGCTTCCTAAGGCCTTTGGCTGCGTGACGGGTGGGCCTTTGGACCTTGTTGGCCAGACGCCCAGACGGCCCAGCAGCGCGGACGCTTCGCTCGTGAACTCGCGGTCGCCGTCGCCCTCTGCTTATCTCGCCATCTCAGAGCTTCAGACCTGCGCTGCCACCGGAGGTGAGTCCTAGGTGTGGTGCTCGCCGGAGGGGAGGTAGGGCGGCCGCCCAACCTCGCCATATAGGTGGCTCCGCCTCTGACCTGAGTACGGAGACACCGCTGTTAGCGTGTGGACCGGGCCTCCTTGTTCGATTCACAGCTGTATGATGACTCCACACACGCCAAACTGACGAAGGACTAAGGAGGCAAGTCATCGGTCACCTGAGTACGGAGACACCGCTGTTAGCGTGATGCACGTTGCCCGACAATGGCCGGAGTGCTTCTTCAATGACGACTTGATGGATGGAACTAACGCAGGCATCTTGATTGACTGGGAGGCCGTGGACTCTTGACTCTGTATGTTAATATATACCGCGCCAAACTGGAGTCTGCTTCACAGTTCATAGTATGATCGAGCCATACTGCACAATGGCCGGAATTCTACAATCCTCCTCCTCGCACCAAGTTGCAGCGCTCTGCTTCTTACTCGTGGCTGCTGCTGCTGCTGCTACCACCGCTGCTATATCGGCGACTTCCATGGCTAGTGATGTGGAGTTTAGGAGCAGCTGCTTCGCGTCTGAGAGGGCCGCGCTGCTATCCTTCAAATCAGGAATTACTGACGACCCCATGAACCGGCTTGGCTCGTGGAATGGCCATGACTGCTGCCTGTGGCATGGCGTCATGTGCAGCAATAGGACTGGCCATGTCATAAAGCTCGACCTCCGCAACAACAACTTCGTGAATGATTTTTCATCTGATGATCTCAGCCGCAACGTCAGTCGGCTGCGTGGACAGATAAGTAACTCTTTGCCTGACCTACCACATTTGAGGCATCTAGATCTCAGTGGGAACCTTCTTGGTGGTGTGCCAATACCTGCATTCTTGGGCTCTCTCAAGTGCTTGAAGTATCTCAACCTCTCCTATATGGGGTTTGTTGGTAGGGTGCCGCCTCAGCTAGGCAACCTGTCCAAGTTAGTTTACCTTGACATAAACAACAAATTGAATTTTGGCAATAGTGTGCGCTCACCTGAGATTTCATGGTTGGCACAACTCACTTCACTAAAGCACCTCAACATGGGTTGGGTGAACATTAGCGCAGTGGTTGACTGGGTTCATGTGGTAAATACCCTTCCAAATTTGAGAGTACTACGCTTGGAACGTTGCGGCATTGTGACTTCCGCTCCATCACTATTACATCTCAACCTTACAGCTCTTGAGGAACTCAGCCTGTCAGGTAACTCCTTAAACAGTCAAATTGCACCCAACTGGTTCTGGGATGTGACTAGCCTTAAGAGCCTTGAGCTTGATGATTGTGGGCTATTTGGTCCCTTTCCTGATGAATTGGGGAACATGACCTCACTAGAAACACTTGACCTCGGGTACAACCATGTTAATGGGATGATACCGGCAACATTTCAAAATTTATGCAATCTGAAGTCTCTATATCTGTCCTACAATGACATTGGTATGGACATAACATATTTGATGGAGAAGCTACCAAATTGTCTGCAGAGGAAATTGCAGGAGTTAAGTCTGTATCATGCAAACTTAACTGGCAATATAACATATTGCCTAGCAAACCTAACCGGTTTAAACACTCTTGATCTGGGATCCAACCATTTATCCGGTTCTGTGCCCGTGGGGATTTGGGCACTTACAAACTTGACTTCTCTGGATTTATCTGCCAACAATCTAAGTGGTGTAATATCACAGGAACACTTTGCCAACCTAACAAATTTGGAATATATCTATTTATCAGATAATCTTCTAGAGTTCAAAGTTGATTTTGATTGGGTGCCACCATTTCAACTGAGAGGTGCAGAGTTTGCATCTTGTCACATGGGCCCTGGATTTCCTACATGGCTTCGGACGCAAAACCACATTGACTGGCTAGATATTTCAAAAACAGGTCTTACTGGAATGATTCCAGATTGGTTCTGGATTGTTTTCTCGAATGCTACCGAGTTGCACATCTCCTATAACAATATTAGTGGTGAGTTGCCCCGGAATTTGGACTTCATGTCATTCCAATTCCTATTTCTCCAGTCAAATAATCTTACTGGTTCGGTACCGCGGTTGCCTATAACAATTATGATATTGGATATCTCAGAGAACTTTTTAAATGGGCATCTGTCATTAAATTTTGAAGCTCCAGGGTTACAGGTTGTGCATCTCTTCTCCAATCGTTTAACTGGGGTTATTCCTGCATCAATTTGTCGGTGGAAGCAATTGCGAGTACTGAATCTGTCAAAAAATCTCCTGGAAAGGAAGCTTCCTGATTGCAGCGCCAATGATCTGAAACTGTGGAACTCTTCTATCATAAACTCTTCAACGGCAAATTTAAGCAGTGCAAGTTCTTCAGATTTCCATGTTCAGTCTCTTCTTCTGAGTGACAACAACCTTTCTGGTGAATTTCCCTTGTTCCTACGAATTTGCAAAAACCTTACTGTCCTTGATCTATCCCTCAATAATTTTAGTGGAAAGTTACCTGCATGGATAAGTGACGAATTGCCACATCTGGTATTTCTTCAATTAAGATCCAATTCCTTCTCTGGCCGCATTCCAGTAGAGATAACGAAACTTCCTGCCCTTCGTTTTCTAGATCTTGCAAATAACACTTTATCTGGAACAATACCACGATCTTTAGTGCTTTTAAGGGCTTTAACTACCAGTAAGGCTTTAGATCCACGACAGAATCCTTTTACAATAGAATATGATTATTCTGACAGTATATACACGTCTTTTGGACTGGCTAATGATAGTTTTCCGGTGGAAACAAAAGGTCAAGACCTTAAATATACAAGAAACATAATATTTCTGAAGAGCATAGATTTATCTCGGAACAATTTATCTGGACCAATTCCTGAGGAAATAAGCTCTCTTGTTGGACTGAAATTTTTGAATTTGTCATGGAACCACTTTAGTGGACATATTCCAGAACAAATTTGCACTTTGCAATTATTGGAGTCCCTTGACCTCTCAAACAACCAGTTTTCTGGTGAAATTCCTTGGAGCTTATCAAATTTGACTTCGCTGAGCTTTCTGAACATGTCGTACAATAATTTATCAGGCAGAATACCCTCTGGAAATCAACTAGACACTTTGAACACAGATGATCCAGCTTACATGTACATCGGTAATCCAGGTCTCTGTGGACCTCCCCTTCAAAATCACTGCCCCGGAGATCAGCCAACGGAAGGGGGTCACATCATACACCATAAAAATGGCTGGGCTGAAATGGATTTTTGCCTGGGTTTTGTAGTGGGATTTGTGGTGGGGATTTGCTGGTATTTTGTATCCTTTAATTTCTTCAAGCTATTTTAGACACTCTACCATAGCCTTTGCCTTCCGTAGTCACTTGTACAAAGCCTTATCAAGTTATATATGTGTGTGCTGATTTACTACAAGACATTTCTATCATAATAAGGAGGGTGAGTTTCCTGTGTTATCTGTTGTCAACTGTAATGCATGTTTTCCATGTGTTATCAATTTGCCATTTAGCATACTATGTGAAAGTGGATCTTGATGTCGGTTTTGGTGGATTAATGACTAATCATTCAAAGAACTAATTTGTTTATTGAGTTATAAGAAGGTCCAAAGCTATGTGACAATCGATGGTTGGCAACCCCACACCCTCAATTCAAAGATTAAAACAAAAGAATGAATTTCAAGAAGGAAATATAATTAATTCTTTGTATTTTGAAATTGAGCATAGGATGGAATGCCAATTATCAAGGAGATTCAGATTTACTATCTATAGGTGTCTATATATATGCTCAAAGAACCTGCTAAACAAACTTTGTGAGATACAACCCTAGACCTTCTTAACTTACCTTAGCAGTGTTACCTGGCCCATTGTTGGTGCTAAGTAAGCATGCAACTCGTGAACCGCTAGTGTATGGTGAAGTTGTAAGTTTTTTCCTCAAAGTATTAATTCCGATTTCCAACCCAATGTTTATATCGAATCCACAAGGTGGATGGCTTTGTTATGTACTAATCTTTACTAATGTTAGCCTTAGACAGTGTATAAGCTAAATCTAATAAATTACACCAAAGACAGGGTCTAAAACTAACTATATTACCACACGAGGTCGAAAACAAGATACTCGTAGATAACACATGGAACGTCCCTAGGGTCTAGCTTCACTTGCAAACGCATCTACTACACATACTGTGATGCTCAAGCCATGCTTGAATAGTATAAGAAGACAAAATGGCAATGAGATATAGAAATGGTAGATAAGTAGAAGCAGAGAGGGAAAATAGCCCCTGCAATATCTTGTGGGCAGTTGATTCCTGATGTAAATAGCCCCTGCAATATCTTGTGGGCAGTTGATTCCTGATGTGATGCCATGCAACCGTACAACTCCTACATACCCAAAGAGTGAACAACAAATAGGAGTGTATATGTATCACCCTACATGCATGCCGTTTCTTCCTAACACCCCAAAGAAGGCATGAACGAAAGGAAAACGGATAGAATTAATAGCTACAGAATCAAATAATATCACTCTAGCGTGTGCTCGTTTGGTCACCAGCACAAGGCCAAAGGCGATCAGCCCAGGTTCGAACCCGGCACCCCACCGTATTTCCGTGCGCAGGCATGGGAATGAGGAGCAAAAAGCTCTCCGGTTCAAAAAAAAAGAATCAAATAATATCACTCTAGCTACATGCATGCCAAAATCACATCAAGGTCATGATATGCACGCAAACAAGATCCATTAATACATCGACTATATAATTTGTCAGAGGATTTCAAAATTCGAAGGAGATAGATGATCCGGCTTTAGCTTATGATGATGACTTTGACAGCCAATGGCGTCGTCAATGGCGTTCGGGCTGTGTGTAATGGACCGATCGAGGCGATGATGAGAGGACAGCATTGGCGTAGGCGATCACGCGATGCCGCTGGTGAGGCCGAGTGCGACCAACGCCATGCGGCCGTACTCCCTGTCGTGCGCCGCGACGGGGACGCGTTCCTCGCCCTTCCAGACGTCCTCGCAGCTCTCGGCGGCGGCCAGCTGCTGGGACGCCTTGCCGTAGACGCGCGCGTGGAGGTTGTCGAGCGCGTCGCGCAGGACGTCGGCGGCGGCGTTGTAGAGGTCGAGGCAGTGGTGCAGGCGAGCGCGCGCGTGGGGGGACTCCTCCGCCTCGCCCAGGTCCTCGATCTTGGCCTCCGTCACCGCCGCGTGCTCCACGGCGATCCGTGTCGCCAGCGCGGCCAGGTGGTGCAGGTCCGCGGCGTCGCGGCTCCGGGCGTCCGACGCCAGCGACGCCACGCAGTGGTCGTAGCTCACGCCCCCGGCGCCTCCGCTCGCCGCCATCCGGCACGCCTCCTCGATGGTCACCACCACCTGCGCGCCGCACGGCGCCACGGCGGTGCCCAGCAGAAGCAGGGCCGCGGCCGCGGCCAGGTAGCAGAGCGGCGTAGTCACGGTGACACTACCCATGGCGGCGCTGCGGCGGCGTTCTTGCATTGCGTTGTGACGATGGCTTCGTTCTTCGATCCGATCGTGCTGGATCCACGCACACTGGTGTAGAATGCAACTACGCAAGTGCGAGCGCGCTCTTTATCGCCCAGATGTGTGCTAAGAGCTGGGAGGCGTGGAGTTGTTGTCGGAGCCGGCGAGACAAGTGTCTGATGCAGAGAGCTTTACTGACCGACCGAGCTAGCAGAACCATTCAGCAGCTAGTAGTAGTGCTAGCTTTGCTATTCTTGAGCGACATGAGAAAGCATATTGGTCTTTCGTTCTCTCTGGATCCACTTGTCAGCGACGTACACGTGGATGGTGGCCCAACCGTACCACCAGTGGATAGTGGCTGCTGTACGTTAGCTCTGAAACAGTGAAGCCTCAACTTTGGCAACCTCTTTCTCAACACTTAAGAGAATTTTATTTACAGCATGAAGAGATATATGGATGGGCTAACCTAGTAGAATACAAGCAGCAGTAAGAGCTTGGAGATCATATGCACTCTGTCACACTCACACAGGCTTCTTCTAGCTATGTATGGTCTCTGCTCTGACAGACTAATAGAGTAATAGTAGCAATAAAAAGAGTTCACACTTTCTCTTGCTGTTCTACCTCGGTCTCCTGAACTGGCTTCGCCGAAGCAGCAGCAGCAGCTTCCTCTTTCTTGCCCCACAGCACAAGGTAGAGTCCGAGAATAACCAGCACTGATCCTAGCACGCTGCAACATGAAAACAGAGCAACAGTCCAGTTAGCTAGGGTGAATGTTCAGTGACGAACGGCACAATGTTCAGTGCCTGCTTGATCAGGAACAGCATTGTGTGTTGTGATATGACCTCACCTTCCAAGGTAGAGAGGTTCATGGAGGATGAAGAGATCGATGCCGGCGACGAAGATCTGAGCGAGCGGGCTGAAGGCGGCTGTGAAGACAGGGCCTCTCTTCTCCACGCAGTATGTGAGCAGAAGGTACCCAATGCCAGATGCCACTATACCCTGCACCACAAACATGCATTCTGCATCAACAATGCTGCCATAACAGTGACAATGTGTCTGCAGTCTGCAACTGCAAGAGAAGAAATCTTACGCAGTAGACCACCGTGGCGATCTCTAGGGTGCCCCTGAGTGCCCACACGGCAAGGCTGCACCTCTGGACCGACAGGGCGAGCGCGCCGGCCTGGACGAAGCTGAAGAGCGACATGAACGCCGTCGCCGAGTACACGGCCGGGTACTTCCGGGTGAACTTCCGCTGCAGGAGCAGCCACAGCGCGAAGCCGACGACGTTGGCGAGCATGGAGACGGAGCCCAGCACCCACCGGACCGTGCCGTGCTCGCCACTGCCGCCGGAGGAGGATGGGGCCATGGATGACTGCGACAGCGATGTGGTGGTGTGGGTCAGCGCTGAACCCTTGTAGAAGGTGAGCATCATTGCGCCGCCGAGGGAGATGAGTGTCCCTGAGATCTTGGCGCTCCCTGACTTGCTCCTCACCTCCAGTGCTTCAAATCTGAAAGATGAAGTTTATTATTTTTTTTGAGGGAAGATGAAGTTTATTATTGTGAACTTATATATATATTTATATAAGTGGGACTATATATATTTCTAAGAAAAGCGCTTAAAGTAATCCATATATAGGAGTTATTAAGACACAAGATCCTATAAATGATCAAGTGATGAGTTGAGCTAATGTGCTCTGCTGGGATCCTTAGTTTTAGCATGTGCTTAATTTGGGGCCCATTTTAAAATCAGCTAACTTTCTCATGGATGGCAACAAAGTTGAAGAATCCTTTTTAGGCGCTTTATTTAGGATGTACTGGTTGGTTTGAATAGTATAAGGTTGCATATATAGCAGTGATAGCACTATATCAATTCAATTTTTTTTGTGCCATCCAGTTTTATAATACAAATAGATACTGCAAATTTACGGTAGAGATTTTGCAAGAGAGAGAGAGAGAGAGAGAGAGAGGGAAAAGCCTTTCAAGCTGCTGAAAGAAGAAGCTGGGTTTTTACCTGAAAGCAAGTGATATGAGGAAAGTAACCACTGGAAGCAAATTTCCGAAAGTTGCAGCAAATGTTGCTGTCGTGTAATCCAATCCGACAAACAATGTGTACTGAAGCAGCACCGGCCTGCAGCAGGCAACAAGTGAAACAAACGATTTAATCAATCCAGGAACAATGAAGAACAACCAAAACTGAATCATTAATAGCATAGTGTGTCTGAGTGGGAAGTTGGTGTTTACCCAAGAATTCCACTGAGCAACGTGTACACAAAGATTTCGGTTGTGAACTTTGGTCTCATCTTCCTGATGAATGAAGGGAAAAAAAAAGAAGAAAAAAATAATGGCCGTCAACAATCTATAGTGAAATATATACCCATGCATGCATGCATGAAACGACCATCATCTACTGTTCATATTTTTCCTTTGTATATGCCTTTTTAACACCACACCAGCACAGCATCACCTACCTTTCCTTGAAGTAGGCAATGGGGCCAAGGAACAGGGTGGCCAGCATCTGCCGGAAAGTGATGAGGACCAGCCTATTCATGCCCTGGCTCAGTGCCTGCTTGATCAGCGCGTTCATGACGGCGATCACGACGTTGGTGGCCACCATTGCCGCCGTCGGCGCCCACTGTTCCATGCATCCTGCACTCCACATCTCGATTCAAGCAGCAACAACGAACTAACCAGCTGCAGAGCCCTAGCTAGCTAGCTGTTCGATCCTGAGCTTGCTTTGATCTGACGATAGCTTTGTGTGATGAGCAGTCTGTGGTCTGGTTATGTCATGGCTTTATAGTGGTGCTAGCTGCATGCTGAGGTGCTGATGATGTTGGCAATGGCATCTGAAAGGATGTTCCCTATCGACCTCGTTTCGCTTTCGTAGCACATGGCCATGCTCTAGCAGCTTGAGTTGTGACTAGGGGTTTTGCATTGGGTATAGGACAAAGCACTTAGCAACCAATGGCTGGCTAGCTGGTGCTTTACACTATTTGCTTTGCTGACCTGAGAATAGTATATTTGCAATCTGGAAGATGTGCATTTGATCAATGAGCAATTTGTGCAGCCAAGTGAACAGAATACCCAGCTCTTTACGTAGTGCAGTGCAGTGGATCGAACATTTAAAAGCTCCTCATCTTTTTTATCAGTTTTGGCAAGCAGGTTGGTTGTGACCTGACCCGTGATGCAATTAGATTAGATGTCCTGCTCCTGCATGCGTCAATCTCTTCTACTGTAGGGCATTGGATGCTGCCTGCTTGAGCACTCAGGCATTGTCATGACTACCTCTATTTAGGGCCAGTTTAAGAACATGCACCATATATGTAGATAGATGGAGCTAGGAAAAAAAAACATGTGTGCATCTTTTTCCATGAGAAAGGAGTAAAATCCAATGCCCACTGTCTCTGCTTTCATTGGCACACGTTGCTTTACGTCCACATCAAATCCGGAGCATCGATTCTCGCTCGCCGCGCCGCCCTCATAGGAGAATGGCGAATTTGGGGTACAAGACAAGCGCCATGTGTGCATGAAGAACATTTCTCTCTTTTTCTTCCTCCCACGCACCCAATGCAATTCCGTGTTCAATGTGACAGAAAAAGACATTCTAACGTGTCGAATTATGGGTGACATCTGCCAACCGGCCCCATCTCTAAGATCCGGCCTAGCTATGACTGAACTTTGGAGAGATTCCATGCATGGTAACTTTTTTCCATGCGTTGTACGGTCAGGCACACTAAGAAAATTAGGTTATTATTCCCTCCGGTCCGGTATATCCGGCGCGAGGAGGCTAATTGCAGAGACCAAGACGCTAATTAAATCCGTGTCGAATACAGCCGCGCCGCCGGCCACGCGGCCAGCTGAAACGTTGAAACGAGTTGGCCCTCGTATTTTTCTCAACTGAAACGACGGGATAGGCCAGCGTCATCTACACATGCATGGAACAAGGGACTGCATGGACAACAGACTCACCGAGAAGGCTTCGTTTAACCGGCTCCGTAATTAATTAACTCACTACAGCATGGCCATTTATACAAGGTGTTTAAAAATCCCATTAAAAGTGTTCAAAATGCCTTCAAAAACCTTTTAAGGCATATTTGAAAATGCCTGCTATAAACTGGACTCAAAAGGTCTTTTGAGGCATTTTTTTCAAAACGTCTTTCAATATCAATATTTAAAGGCATTTTCTAGACGCCTATAATACTTTTTAAAGGCGTTTTCTATAAGCCTCTAAACATTGATGGAGGTGTTATTAAAAATGCCTTCAAAATCAAGCTATCCATCCGGAACTACTAGCATTATAAAATCGCACAATACATTGGAGAATGAACCAATAAGAGCACACGTTAACACTATACATCCAAACATTTTAATATTTTCGGCATACATAGTTATATTTGAACTAGACACGATCAATAAGGTAGAAAAATAATGAAATATCATCTTCAAATGATATTCCTCAATCCTGAAGCTTCTTCCTCCTTTAAGAGAGATAAAAAGCTTGACATGTTCATGTCACAGTTATATACATAAGCAAGTGTAAATCCAACTGACTATATGTTGCCTCACTGCCAGCCTTCTTACGGTCCTCACTCGGCAATTCCTCCTGCTTGAAACCAACATGCACCAACGAGTGAAAGTATATAAAGTATTGTGCTAATGTATTACTGTTAGAGTATTACCCTAAATTTTCATAAATGACTTCAAAAACTAGAAACTGAAACCAAATTGATTTTCAAGAAGTAGCTTACAGATCTGCACGATATACTTGAATCCCTTCTTGGAAGCATAATTTAGCAAAAGGATCCATGCACGATATTCAGCAGCGTTGTTGGTCATCATACCCAAACCCTCATGTAGTAGAGCAATCTTCACTAGAGGGGGAACACAATAAACAACTAGGCATGACAATTGAAGAAAAAATAAAACAGCTAAAACTAAGACTGGTGTACGTACCACAGATCCGTCTAACCGCCAAATTATGACTCCAACACCTGATTTCCCAGGATTTCCTATACAGGCACTGTCAAATTCAAGAATACAAGAGAGCTGTAAAAGATAGAGTGCACTGGTGGAAAGAGCTCAAAATTCTCAAAAACAGTTAAGGTACAACACAAATATTCATGCAGACCAAGTAGCATCACAACCACCTGAGATGTAACTTTCAAAAGATCAGCTTAACACTCGAGTTGTGTTAGATAAGGTAAGGACCTGAGAATCAAGGGCAGTTGCCATGTGACGCTGAGATAGATACTACTACATAAAAATGAAACTACTTTAGTGATGATAATGTGTGCCTAGAAATGACAAGAACTGGTTCAAGAAAGAAAAAGTAGACCATAGGAATCAGATTAGAGCACTGCATTCTTTCAATCAGCATATATGTTTTACTATGAGAAGCCATACTGAATATACTAACTATTTCACCAGAAAGACATGATTTGCTTATTTGATCTGGATTTCACAAGACATTCTGCATGTTCAGTTTGCAATATTTTAAGCTCATTTCTCAGTTCAGTGAGACAGTAGTAGTAGTTACTTGAAATCATAGGGCTGTAATTTCAAGTATCGTATTCAAGTGCTTATCAGTTGTAAAGTAGATGTAAATAAACATGTGCTAAGTGTGCCGCAGTCTTCTTAAGAATGAAATTAGGGGATCTTTCTACCCTAGTTGAGTTCTTTTTCAAGCACTAATGGTTGGTTAGTGTAATGCAAAAATTACCTTGTCTGCAATCTCCGTACTTCTGACCACTCGTCATTGTCTACATTTGAGGCAGAAGGAATTTCTGGCATCTACAGAGTTGTGTTATGAACATGTAGATGGTATGGCATAGTTAACAGTAGAACAAGAACAGTATGGAGAGTAGGGATTACCATTTGCACCCTTGCAACATATGATTACTCTCCAGCAAAGCCTAAAGGTAATTTTGGAGGTTGATTCAATGAGAAATTGTTGAGTCCTTGCTAGTTTGCTGAGTATATTCTAAGGTTTGTTACCAACTTGTATTGGTCCATCACAAAGCCATTAACCGGACTCGCTTACTGGATTGGCTAACTTCATAATAATCAAAGGAAATCACAATCTAGATGCTCCCATTCTTCAATCATTAGCTCTTATATGAACAACAGAATATCAACATGTGTCCATTATATGTCTCAACTATGTATCTATATATCTTCCTTCACAATTGACTAAGACAGCAAAACATCTCATAGTTAGCGACATTTAGCCCACGCCCTCTACTCAATGGATTAAATCACTGGAGGCACAGAATAATCTGTAATCTGTGATGAAATAAACTGAAATTGGGGAATTTAGTGACTGAACAATGGTGACTACCTTCACAACATTACTCTGCAAAACGTCAGCAAATTGATTTGTTAATTGAGTAAACGAAGTGACTGAACAATGGAATGGAGAGCAGATCCACTGGCAGGACACAAATGTTATGAAGCAGGTCCATAAACTCACCTTGCATATATGGGTTTGCGAATTGGATGGTTCTATAGGTGAACTCCAGGAGGTGGATGAGGATGATTGATCCACTGCAGCACGCACTCGATCAGTCGTCGGAGCAACCGCAAAGGCACCCCCTCCGGGCCTGTGGCGCCCTTGGGCGGGCTGCTGCCCAGATGAGAACAGAGGAATCGAGCGGGTCACCACAAAGGCCCGATCCACAACCTCCTCGTCGCATCGGGGCTTCCTCGCGCGGATCCAGTTTGAGCTCACCGGAGCCGCCGCCTCCTCTGTCTTCCCCAACAAAATTACCGTCGTAGTCGCCGGAGCACCGTGGATCTAGGTGCTCTGGTGGTGTTGCTGGGAGGGGTCCGGGCTGCCGCCGCACCCGTCACTGCAGTCGCCGAGGAGCCCCCACCGCCGATGAGTCCTCACCATACTGATGGTGGAGATGCAGTGGAGGGCCTCCTCGTCGACGAGCTCGCGAGCGCTCGAAACCGCCGCAGGCTGGGATGTAGTGGAGGACCTCCTCGTCGGCGAGCTCGGGAGCCGTCGCAGCCGCCTCAGGCCGGCGCGACCCCGAATCGCGAGCCCTAGCGGCCACCTCCACCGGTCTCTGATGAATCGCGAAATTTGGGGATCGATTCGGTGGTGCGGTGAACAGGTGCCTTCCGTGCGTGAGTAGTGGCCCAAATGCCTCTTCGTGTGAATGGCCGGAGGCCCAAATAGATGATGTCGTATTAGAGACTAGAAAGGCATTTTGAATAACACCTCCAGTGCTCGGAGAATTAAAGGCGTTTTTGAAAAACGCCTCCAATGCTCATATAATTAAAGACGTTTTTTATATTAGCCTTGAGAAAAACTACTTTTAAAGGCCTTTTCGTAAAAATGCCTTTAGATAAAAGAAAATTAAGGCAATTTAAAAAAGATGCCTTTAACAAAATGCCTTTAATTAAGAGATGTGTTGTAGTGACTCTCGGTAGGCGTGCGCCAGATATCAAACCAAAAAAACGGACGTGCGCCAGATATAGAGGACCGGAGGGAGTACGGCATCTCGAACAGTTCGGCAAATTTTGTTTCCCAAATCTCATTATTTGCCAACTCCCAAAATAATATGGGGAGAAAAAAAAGATCTCATCTCCAACAGTTTGGCAAATTTTGTTTTCAAAAACCAAAAAAACCCGCTAATGAAACGAAAAGACCTGCTAAGAGAACGAAGAGCCCCGTTAAGCGAACGAAGAGCCCGATTAAGCGAACGAAGAGCCCCGAGGAAACTACGATGCGCGGCCAGTGCCCCGCGCGCATATATGCGTACAATCGACCGAGATTTGCCAACTTACCAAAGATGCCAAACCCAGATACCAAACTATTGGAGAAGTATTTTTCTCATTTTGCCAAAACTTTTAGGATGCTAAATCTATATGCCAAACTCTTGGAGATGCTCTTATTAGAGTAAGCAAAAACACTTGCTAGAATACAACTATACAAGTAATACTATCTTTTTTTATGGGGAAATAAAATACTAATGTTTCTTTTTAGAGAGGAAACAACACAGATACTTACTTAATTGTATATACTAATTTGGCCACAAAGGAAATTAAAACAAATACTATATATACTTGCAGAATTATTAGACCATCCTTCTTAGTACAGTAGTACTAGTTCCACCTAGTAGTAGGAAATCAAGCAGGAAATTATTATATATATTATATTAAGTATATATGTCCAAAGAACTGTATCTTTTGGTCCTCATCCTGGTTTGTTTTGAAAAAAAAAGATAAGAGTGGTCTGCTGGTCCTCATGATCTGACTTGCTTCTCTTTGTCCTCCTCCTCTTCCTTGGCAGCAGCAGCTGATGATGATGATGATGATGATGCTGCTTCCGAGGCATCCCTCTTCTTTCCCCACAGCAGAATATAGAGGCCCAGAATCAAGAGTATGGATCCCAGAACACTGCATGCATGGATAACAACAAAATACAAAAAAGTGATGCAATTTGGTCCATCCATTGGAATTCCAAAAACCCAGCTAGCTAGCTGCATGCCATCACTTCAACGTGATGTATATATGTAGGTGTCTGCAGAGCTAGCTATAGTATGGATACTCCTGTTTTTTTTTCCTTATGGCCTGCTCATGCATTTTGCTAGCCAACAGCTTCAATTCTTCAGCTGATGAGGATGTTGAGTATTATGGTAATAAAGCAGCTAGCAGCTTACCTTCCAAGATAGAGATTCTCATGGAGAAAGAAGAAATCGATTATGGCAACCATGATCTGGATGACAGGGATGAAGGCTGACGTGAACACCGGCCCTCTCTTCTCCACGCACCACGTCATCAGCACGTAGCCCACTCCAGACCCCATGACTCCCTGAAACATAAACATATATATATGTGCTTGAAATACAAATTTTGATTTGCTTTAAGTCGTCATCAAAGAACAGAAACATGAATGAGAATTCATCAGCTTGTAATTCTTTTTTTTTCTGAGAAAAAACATTTATACTATATTGCCTTCCCAATAATTTGGAACTGTTGTCGTTTGTGGTAGTTGTACTCTCCCGTCTGGATTTACTTCGTCCTCATTATCAAGTATAGTACTGAACATTTGTACTAATTCACGCGAGAGGCAGATTAGAAGGGCCACCTACAAGCTCGTGCATGTGTGCTTTGATGATCTAGCTAGCTACATCGGATCGCGTTTGTCTAGTCTAGATGAAAAAAAGGATGGGATGGGATCAAATCGCGCTGGCAATAGTGGGGCAGTCTTTGTTGCATGCATATGGACTGCATCAAATTGAGAGATTGAGATCCAGATAAGACACAAAGCAAGGCAACGAGTGGTGAGGCGTTCATGAGAACAATCATGGAGATCTTGTGTTATTGACGTCTGTTTGCATGCATCCGTCGTCCACCCCCTATATAGAGGTTGCAGGGATGGACACGTGCATAGGTGGGACTCGATCTATAGGATCAGGTGCCAACGTCTCGTCGACTATGAGAGTATGAGGTGGTTGTTTGGTTCAGCCCCGGCCCTCTTGTCAACTATGAAGTGATGTTTAATTTGGTAAAATTTCAATCAAATATACTGTTTTTATAATTTTTGAGGGTGCATTTGCAACCTCTAAGAACAACATAGTTTTGCCCCTGACCATTGCAAGTGCCGTACCTAATCCCTGTGTTATCGATTCCGGCTCAGTCCAACCAAACATAAAGTTAAGTGATCCGATAACAGTGGGAAGCATTACGGGGGCAAAAACAACGCACCAAACAACTCTTGAGATATACACGTTCCGTTCTGCGTGTGGGAAGAGAGGCTTCTAGAAATGATGTAAGCAAAAAATACATCTACTTTAATATTAATGATAGGAGACTGGAGAAAAAAGTGAGGCTTTGTTCGTATTACTTACACTAATTCAGGTGATCAAATTGACCACCAAGATCTACAAAGAACTTGTAGGAAATATTTTCTTTCTACCTCTTGAGAGTGCCGATGGGCGTCATCGAATCCATCAGAATAGTAAGCTTATGGTGCCGCTTCTATCTGCCTAGGTCTAGGTTTATTTTGCCTTTCCTTATTGAGATGGGTACATGCCAGTTTTACCGATCATTGTAAAAATAGCAAATATACTTGTGCGTTGCAAGTTGCAGCGGAATCTACATCTTGCATCATATGTTCTAGTACTTAATTTCTTTTTAAAATCAGACTGCATACTGTGATCCTACGTGCGGTATTCTAACTCTTATGGGTACGGGTTATGAATTTAATTAGGTCACCAATAGGATAATAAACCAATTGGGACTCTAATGTCCAATTCATCACGTCTTACTGTTTTTAGTAAACTCTTATGCTCTAGAGAGTGGATCAACACGAACAGGAAAAGAGTATGAGCAATGGACCAAAAATTTGGAGGAATAAATTTTTGCTCTTTAATATTATTATTGTTAATGTATGGATGTGGAGACGGGGAAGCCTATACCAGTGGCAGATCCGGGATAAATATTTAGGGGCTCAAGCAATCAAGTTCATACCATGGTGAGAAGGCATGAGCATGAAGTTGTGCTTCCGGAGATACAAAAACGAGCTTTCACATGGTTTTCTACTATAGGCTACAACAATCAAGACACTAAGTGCTCAAATTAGTAACTAACTAAATAGAAAAAAGATGCATACATTATAGTGTAAGAATTTCTAAAATCACAAGATATGATGCAACTACTCGCCTGGCTAGTGACGCATTTCATCGAACAACTGAAAGACACAGGTACTACAGCAGCGAACATGCGTTGTTCCATAAAGATGAAGTGGCAGATTCATAGCACGTAATGCTCTATCTAACACCAATAACTAACCGACACAATTGCCAAAGCATCCAAATATCTAATTATCACTTAGGAGTATATAGATTAGAATTTAGAGCATCTCCAAGAGTTCCCTAAATTTTCCTCCTAAAAACTCTATTCTATCCAACTCCTAAAAAGATATTGGGAGAAAAAAGCCTATCTCCAATAGTACCTAATATTTCACTTCTAAAATATCAAATTTTGGTCCCACTTAGGCTTTTTTTTGCGGTATTTTCACGATGACGAGCAAGGTGTGGCTGCCGGTAGTGCCGCCGTCGACATGGCGGTGGACCACCGAGGCCGGCCAGCCTCCCGCACCTCCACCGGCAGCTAGAAGTCCGCTTCCTTCATCGTAGGCAAGTTGGCATCCGCAGCTCGATCGATCCATCCGTATATATGCAGCAAGTTTGGATCCTTTCTTGCTGAGATGAGATTGATCGGTTACGTTGATGCGTGCAGTGGTGGAGATCGCGGAGCGCTTCTCCTTCTATGGGGTGTTGGCGAACTTGATCACGTTCCTAACGAGCCCGCTGCGGCGGCAGTGTCGGCCATCGACGCGTGGAACAACACGGCGTAGCTGCAACCACTGCTTGCTGAGCGGGACGCTCGTGGACTCGTGGCTCGGCCTTTACCGCACCATCGTGCTCGCCTCACTCGTCTACATCCTCGAAGGCGAATGGCGCGGGGAGAAGGATACGCGGAGGCCACGGAGTGGGTCGGTTTTTCACAAGTGCGTAAATTTTAGGAGAAAAGATTAGGAAGGGATTTAGGGAACTCTTAGAGATGCTCTTAAAACATGATGCTTACCAATCAACCACTCAATCTGCTATCTAGTCTAGCTGTCCATGACTCTAGGATGCCCCTATGCCTGTGTCGTGGTGGCGTGCATCCCAGCCGTAGCCGGTGGCCACCGTGCTTCCATCTAGTGCAGCGGCATAGGCTGGTGGTGTGCCCTGCCTCCTTGTCGTGCACCCGTTTTTGCTCATCCCATTGGACCCGTTCAGTCGCTCAGGTGCTCGGCTATTGCCTACGCCTACCCCTTGCGCTCCGGCCTCTATTGCCTCCGCCCTTCATCTTCATCTCGCTTGCACGTTTGCACTTTCTTGTAGCACTCTGGGGCAGATTCAGAGGCTCGGGCCCACTTGTATGGCATATGGTTGCACGTGGGGCAGATTCAAAGGCTCGGGCTCACTTGTCATAATTGTGAGAGGACAAAGAGTAAACTCTCCATATATATACTTTAATATTATATTAATGATAAAGAGAAAAAAAAGTAATAAGGAGTTGTGTGCTAACTGTGAAGTTTTTTTGTCACTAACTTTCCTAAGTCAAAGCTCCACGGGTTTTCAGGATATGTGCAACTTATCAAAGTACTGTTATTACTACCATGCCGACACGATGGCTTCACTTCACCGAGCAGGGATTGGAGGGCTTTTTATATTTTAATATATACCAAAACAAACGGAAACGGATGTGTACGGAAAGTTGTAAAGACGATTTTTTTAACACGTAAAAGATTTGTACGTCTTTGTATTAGTAAGTATTAAGGTTGAGAGAGTCATAAAGACGATATAACAACAGAAAGTGACAATAAGGTCGTCATCAGCTTACTGTATATAAGACCGTAATGATCTCCAGCGGCCTCGTCAGAACCCACACCGAAGCTCGCCTCTGGATGGCCGCCGTGAGGGCCCCGCCCTGCAGCGAGCTGATGAGGAACATGTAGGCCGTGCTGGAGTAGAGCGCCGGGTACTTCTTGGTCAGCCTGGACTGCAGCAGCAGCCAGAAGGAGAAGCACAGGCAGTTGGCGAGCAATGCCAGAGTTCCCAGCGTCCAGCTCTTCCTGTCAGACGACGACCCTGCTGCTGCTGCTCCGTGGTGATCCGGGCTAGGTTCTTCAGCTAGATGCGTCAGGGAAACGCCCTTGTAGAGGGTCAGGAGCATGACGCCGGCGAACGACGTGAGCGTCCCGACGATCTTTGCTGCTCCTGCCTTGTTCTTCATGTTCAGTGACTCCACCCTGAATGAAAGAAAAGGGCCGGTTTCAGACTTTCAGTTTCAGCAGTTTCAGACTTTCAGTTTCATCAGAACAAGAGCAGGTGCAGGAGACTGAAGGATGCTGGAGGAGCACCTTAGCAAGACTGCAATGAGGAAAGTGAGCACAGGAGCCACGTTGGTGAAAGTTATGGCGAACGTTGCGGTGGTGTACTGAAGCCCGTAGAAGAAGGTGTACTGAGAGAGAGCGGCGCTGGATCGGACAGGACAGAAGAAGAAAAAAAGGAATAATGAATCAGACAGAATTGTTATGAATCCTCACTAATAAAAAAAGGACTGACTAGGATCTGTGACTGTACGTACCCAAATGCTGCACTGAAGAAGAGGTAGACTAGGATCTCCAGTGTGAGCTTAGGCCTTGTGTTCCTGCATGAAAAGACAAAAAAGAGGCGTGGCAACGCACCAGCATTAGCATCACATTACAACAGCCTAAGCTTGGCAGTAGCTAGGTTGGTTCTGAATCTGAACTTTGGTCATTCAGTTCGCTGAAAAAATGTCACATGCATTTCTGCACCGTACCGCTCTCTGAAGTATGCAATCGGAGCGAGGAAGACCGTGGCCACAAGCTGCCGCAGCGTGATGAGCACCAGGCG
Source organism: Saccharum spontaneum (assembly GCA_022457205.1). Taxonomy (NCBI): domain Eukaryota; kingdom Viridiplantae; phylum Streptophyta; class Magnoliopsida; order Poales; family Poaceae; genus Saccharum; species Saccharum spontaneum. The sequence continues at coordinate 2,009,492 of CM039615.1, read as the reverse complement.
GTCGAGCCCCTCCTGCAGCGCCTTCTTGATCAGGGCTGTTGTCACGGCGGAGATGAGGTCGAAGACTAGCATCGCGATCACCGGCTTCCACTCGTTGATGCGCGCCATCCCCAACATTGCTGCTTCGAGTGTGCTCTGTAACCGTGTGGCCACCGGCTTCACCACCTCACCTGAATTTTGCCATAACAATGCTCCTGCAATGGACTATTTATAGGTCTTTTACTTGGTTCGTAGTGCGCCTGATAAAAAGAGATGTGACAGCATATGCGTAGTTGCCCTTTACCCACAAACAAAAGGCGATAAAGGCTCTAATGCTGATCGATGACTTGAAAAACATATACATATGTGTGTGTACATTTTCAGCCGGTAAGGGCACATATGAGACACCAAGAATCGATGCAAATCAGTCGTGTAAATGAATAAGATAATGTGAAAGTGAAGAATCCTGGAACAGTGAGTCCATCCTGATATAATTCTCTAGCTCTTTAGCACCATGAAAAATTACCATGCAAGTTGCCAAAACATTTTTACCGCACAAATGTCTTCTCAATTTTGTCCCGAATTTGAGAGTGGAGGTGGGACATCATGAAGAAGGAAAAAATAAAAAAGATTAACAAAAAGTAGGGAACATTCATCACTACTGACTGAAATGAAGGTTATGGAAGCAGCTAGCAGCAGGCAGGCCCAACCCAATTGCTTGCACACTTTGGTGATCGTTGGAAAGTTCTGCCTGTGTCCTACAAGCTCCACGCCTTTGGATTCAGTGATGAGCATGCAGTACTATTCCGTAGCGAAAGAAAGGCACCGCTGCCCAATCCAAGGGAAAGCAGGAGAATTAGTGGGGTGATCACCTCGTATATCCATGCATGTATGAAAGCTCTCTGCCTCATCCACCATTGTGATCCCTGATCACCTGTACATACATAGATATAGTATAGTAGCACTCCTAGCTCACTCCTGTTGCATTGGTGGTGCATCAGTATTGTGCCTCTGCACTTCGCTACAAACTGCATTTGCAGCAGCACATGCCAACATGCCATTGTATTGTGCATTGGTGATGTATCACTGGCAACTAAGGAATGGAGAGAACGGTTGTTGCTATGCGCAACACATGCCAACATGCCATTGTATTGTGCCTCTGCACTTCGCTACAACTGCATTTGCAGCAAGTGGCCAGCATGACCTGGATGGACTAGGGGCTCTTCATCACCGACGACAAGAGCTAGTAGACTTGCACAGCACTTCCACCAAAGTTTCGTTCTTGGATATTTTAACAGCAACTGCTGACAGGGCGCAGCACATTGTGTAGTGAGCGCCTGCTCAATGGTCATTTTCAGTTTCAGTGGTGGTACTAGCTAGTAACTGCAGCAAGTTAATATCCACTATTTTTTAGAAAAGGAGTTAATATCCACTTGCAGCAGCAAAACATTATGCAGCATATATACGTGCATCCGGCAACAATGTTACAATGGTCACTTTCAGTGGTTAGATTCAGAACTCAGACACGATCCTGAAGCAGAATTCATGCCATGTTCTGGAGATTGTGTTCCAACAGCAATATCTTCTCCATCTTTGGAGGTCTAGCTGGGCATAGCTACAAGAAGGGAGGTACCACTCTGAAGAAAAAAAGAGGATCGGAGCACATTCAAGGAATGGAAAAGCAAAGCAAAGATAAAAAGGAGGTGCAGGCTTTTGTGGCCATGCCCTATCCACCAAAGTGCTTACTGCTTACCCTCCATACTGATGATTATTGTAAATCAGCTTGTGTATATTATTAGGTCTTTAGTTAACATAACAAAAGCTTTTTGTCTTTTGCATGCATTGGCATTGTCACTGCTTGATTTTCTTTGGGGAAAAGAGGTTATGCGTACTAATAGATATTGGTAGTGGATCTGCTCTCGTCACTAACAGAGCATCTTACGAAAAAAGAGGCCTTTAACGGCTACCATATAAACAACTGTAATGCTAGTGCGCATTGTAATCAGCTACACTTACACTGTGAATTGTGATCTAATGGGCGTCTGCTTTATATCCACTCATGCATTGCTCATTGTACGGCATGGTGTGGCATCATGGACGAAAGTGATAAAATTATTCACATCTTTATTTGCCTTTGTTTATTTCAACCTGTCGGAAGACGCAGGCTCCTTTTCCATCTGTTGTATATGATAAAAGTCTTGGAACGAAGTGAACGAACTAAAGGCAAAGTAGCAACTAACCTTCCCAATCCGGCCCATGCTTGTAAAGTTGCCAAGAAGAGATACAGTAGCTTATATTACTAGCTAGAGGTGATCACTGATCAGTACATGCTGCTAGACCTTCCCTATACTTAATACTATTATTAATTGTATAAGAATGCTACATGGCTTCCATCTATTCCAATCCGTTCATCCGGCTTATAATCCGTCTTTTTCAGCTTGATTTTTCAGCCGGAACAGTATTTTTCTCTCACAACAAATCAGCCAACAGTGTTTTTCAGCCGGCTTATCAGCACAGCCGAATGGGACCTATAAGTTGTTTTGTCTTTTCTAGGTGCATAACTTTTGTCTTTGGATGCATAGCAAAAATAAGTACTTAGAAAAGCCAAAATGATATGTAATTTGGAATGAAGGGATTTAAAAAAAAATATTGCCATGATCTGGCATGTTATTGAGCTCCTGTTAATTTTATTGTTGCTGTTGTTGTTGATAAGGGCACAAAACCCAATCTGCAATGTAGTTACCGATAGATTTTATGATGAATCTAATGATAATAATTTAGTCCATAAATATTGATGCTCTTTTCTATAAAATTTATTTAAATTTAAAATAGTTTGACTTAGAACAACTCTATAGGGTGACTTATTTTCAGATGAAGGGAGTATATGTGTCTTGCAGCTCATTTGGAGCTCTCTCTAACCCTAGATAATAGTTACACATATAGCAAGGCTTAGAGAAGGGTTTTAAGGCAGTTCAATTCACGAGTGCTTGTGAATGACTTAGTGTGCATCTTTGTACTCTTAGGTTAAGGTTTGATCAAATGAAGATTGAATATAATACTTGTCACTCTTAGAGTTTTCCAGCTCCTAGCTAGCGTGGTAGAGTACTAGGTGACCTTTCTAAAAGTTGATTGACGTAATACTTCTATCTTTGTGATTGGTTTGACTTGCCAATCCGAAGTGGAGAATAGGTACTTTTAGCGGATTTTTAGCCTCGCTGAATTAAGAGAGCTAGACTTTTAGCGGAAATCATCCGGTCCGAATATTCGGACCCGATGCGTGCACCAACGGAGGGACGCGCGGGAACAACGCACGGGAACAGGAGCACAGGAACGAGCGGGAGCATAGGTACGCTCGTTTCCTTTTTTTCTCTTTTCCTTATTCTTCTCTCATTTCTTTTCCTTTTCTTTTCATTTCTTTTTTCCTTCTATTTTTTTTCTTTTCGTGCTTCATTTACTACTTTTATTTCTTTTTTGTGTTATGTGATTTTTTTATTTTTCTTTTATTTTTATATTTTATTATTCTTTTTTATTTCTTTTTCTTGTTTTCTTTTTTTTCTTATTATTTTTTGATGTCTGCGTGTTGTACATGTGATGTTCTATTTTTATCTTTTCTTTTTTTTTTCTTTTTTATTTTGATTTCTTTTGATTTGTTTTCTTTGTTTCTTTTCTAATTATGTTTTTCTTATATTCATGTTTTTTATTTTGGAATCTTTCTTTATTTTTTCTTTTTTTTCTTTATTTTTTCTTTTTTCTTTTTCTTTTCGTTCATCATTCATTTTTTAGGTTTTATTTGTTTATTATTATTTTCTTTCTTTTATTTTTTCCTTTCTTTTATTTTTGTCTTTTCTTTTCTTTTTCTTATTATTTTTATGATGTTCTATGTTGTTTTTGTGATGTTCTATGTTTTTTTATGTTCATGTATTATACATGTGATGTGATGTTTTTTTATGTTCACGTGGTATGCATGTAATGTTCTATGATGTATTTTTGTGATGTTCATATAATATACATGTGATGTTCTCGTAGTATACATGTGATGTTATATTATTTTTTTTTTGATATTCAACAGTATACATGTGATGTTCTATGATGTATTTAGTGATGTTTACGTAATATATATGCGATCTTCTATAATGTATTTAGTGATGTTCACTTAGTATATCACATGAACAGTATCCATATGATATACTTTTTAATTTTTCACTATTACATTTTTTATTTTTTTTCATTTATTTTATTTATTTATTGTTTTTTTACTATACTTAATTATTTTATGTTTTGTGATGTATTTTTTGTGTTCACGTAGTATACATGTGATGTTCTGTGATGTATTTTATGATGTTCCATGATGTATTTTTGCAATATTCACACAGTATATATGTGATGTTTCGTATTATATTTTGATTTTTCACATAGTATATATATGATGTTCTAGATCTATTTTAATGTTCCATGATTATTTTTGAGTATTCATACAGTACATATGATGTTGGTGCGCGATATACTTTTTTGATTTGACATGGTTTAATAACGAAAATATTTCATATTTATCACAACCATCAATATGTTGCAGTGGTAGAAGAATGACATCCTACTACATGAGGTCTTGGGTTCAAACCCTCGCACCCTCACTATTTTTATTATATTTTGTGAATGTTTGTTAATTTCTTTAGCCGGAGAAAGAAGCAAAGTTTGCGGGAAGGTTACGACATGGGGAAGTTTGTGCGGGTTACGGCTGCGGGCGGGACGGTTACGGAAGGTTACGACGCGGGTTACGACTATGGGCGGGAAGGTTACGACGTAGGAACCTGTTAGACGCGGAGCAGGAAATTGTTACGACGCGGGGCGGGAAATTGTTATCGGCGTGGTGTTAGGGTCCGGCTGCTCGGACCCTAAGACCCCCGACTTTTAGTGGGTGCTTCAACGTGGATTAGGGGGTAGTGGAAACTACTTGACACTGCAGAAAAAACACAGGTGTCTCTTGTCCACACTTTTCTTTCATGAGCAATACTTTTGTTGCTTATCTTATTGTGTGTCTTGAGACATTTTGTGAATCTTATGTTAGAATTGATCTTGTCTTAGTGCGTTGTGCTAGATATGTTTCATTCTTGCAATCTTCTAAGGACTCTTTGTTAGTGTGATTTAACTAAGGACATGGGTTAGTATGATGACTCTAAGGAGTTGATTTAGTGTGCTTTGTAGAAGTTTTAGGGCTGAATTTTTCCTAGGGGTGAAATAGTTTAGAGCCTCAAGCCACCTACACCCGCCCATACACACTCACACTATTGAGGCCATTTGATCCTTACAAACATGATGTGAGTGATATACATGTATGTCTTTTACAAAGTGTTTGGTTCGAGAATATGTGACGTCCGATGACTCTTAGGCCTCGTTTGGTAGGGCTCCTCTTCATCTCTAGCTCTGGCTCCTCTAGGGGAGCCCTACCAAACAGTTTAGTAGGAGGAGTCATTTGGAATCAATTGTGGCTCCTCCAAAATGGCTCTGGCTTCTTTAGAGGAGTACTTGGGGAAGAGCCCTTCCAAACACACCCTTAATGGAATGTGATGGGGACGTGATTCCCGATCTTCCATCAGGTAGAAGGTAACTATCGTTTTAGGTGGAGAGTGACACACCAATCCGGCTTCAGATCGAAAGACTGAATCCTACGATCTTAGCATCACAACTCATCTGGTTATCAACCGTGTCTCCAACCGGTTGACCTCGCCATGAAGGCTAATCCCTGCCTGCGAAACGAAGAACACAAGCAAGAACTCGAAAGAACGCAGCTCAAGATTTAGGACAAACTGCAGATGAATGATTAAGTTCTCAAGTGGGGTCTCATAAACCGATGAAACGGCGACTATCAATGGACAAATTGATCTAAGCAAAACCCCCAAACCCTAACATAGGCGACGGCTACTGATTATAAAGCCTAAGGGGCGTCCAAGAACCCCTACTCATGTTGCTAAGGAGTCTCGACACATTACAAGGCCCAAACGGCCCAAAAGACGGCGACGCAGCGCCCTGACAGATTCTGGACGTCAACTTGTTTTAATGATTCCCGTTGACTCTGATAGAATTTGGGTCTCAAACCAAAGTCATTGGTTAGCTTATGAAATTATCTTTCCATCCATATATGGATCATCGAAAATGGAGTCCGGATACGTCCAGGGCGTCCATTTTATTGCAGACTGGTCTAGAAGGCCGAAGCAGACTCGAACTCGAATTGGACTAGGCCTCCGGCTTGGCTTGAACGTCCTTGCTGGCCTCTTAAGGTGGAGGCCAAGGAGGAGGACGTCCTTAGACATCTCTTAGGTGTTCTCCATCTTCTTGGGGCATGCTCCAACTTGGGGTTGGATCCCAAGTGTGAATAACAAGCCTGTAACGACGCCGTAGCACCCGACAGAAATAGCGGCAGAATATCTCGATGATTTGGAAACCATGCCAATGTGATATTGAGGTGGGACCAGATCTATTTGAAAGCTTATTAAATAAGCTTTCCATCAAGTGCTCATTGACCTCGATCGCACTTCGGATGGATGAGTTATGGCCTTCCCAATAAAGCACTATCGGACTACCGACGAACCGAAAGTTTAACTTTGATGGACTTGCACTTTGAGACACATTTGTACCTACATTCAAATAATGACATGTACATGTGGAACCAAGTGAATTATATCCAAAATTACTATGCAAATATAGGAACTAGGACACCTTATAATCAATGGTCGTATCCGATGGTGTCATGTCCTCATCATCCTCCCCTTCTTGACAACAAACCGTCCTCGGTTTGAGTTTAGTTGGAGGACAGATTTTATGTAGTAGCTAATATTGCTTTCCTTCTTAAAATTTAACCTGTTGCTTTATAACAAAACTTGAGGATCTTGACATGACATGATTATATCTATTGTAGGCCTTGAAATTATCATATTGTTGCACAACAAAAGAAGATTTCAGATTTGAACAAATATAAACTCTATGTACCATATACTCTCCTTTAGTATTATATTTACCAATAAAGTGAAATGTACATCTAGATGACTGTGATAAATCAGCAAACCAAAATTTCTCTTCCAAAGTAGTAAGAGCACACAGAGTATCAAACTCAATATAACCCAAAGTATCTAAAGAATATAATAATTTTAGCTCATCTTTTTCAGCAGCAATGGGAAGCAAATTCTTATTTTTAGCACAAGTATTCGGTTCCAAAACAAAAGCATCATGCTCATTCACTAGTTGTGGCATATGTATATTAAAAGCATTGTCACACAACTCTTCTTTATCACAAGCACTGTCAGAACAATTATTTTGTGACAAAGGAAATTTAGACTTTGTGTCCACTAAATGTTTCTCTATTATAGCATGAGTGGTGGACAAATTCAGCACATCATCACTAATTTGAACATTATCATATTTTGTAGCAAGCATAAAAGGATCTTCTAGTTTAGATACTTAGTGATTTTTATTTTTAATATCAACCTCTTTGTTCTTAGTAGAAACACTCTCTTCAAGAAGTTGTACAATTTCAGTCGAGTTTAAAATTTTACCATGCTCCAAAGTGGGTGTGGGAGGTGGTGGTGAAGAAGCTGCTGTAGCGGGGGAAACAACCACTTGTCTACTTATCGCAGTCTCGATCTTCGCGAATGCTTGCTCCGCCCTTTCTAAAATCTGGTTGAGGTTGTCGCCAATGTTGGTCTGGTTCTTTTGTTGATGTCCATGTAATTCTTTTTCTGCAAACATAGCTAGCTGGAACAACTGGTTTGTAGTATTAAAATCTTTATAATAAACAATATCCTGAATTTCACGTCTCAAACCACCGTAAAAACGACATAAGTTATCCTCCGGATCTTCCTCTATCCCACAAAGAATCATGCCCTTTCGAAGCTCTGCAAAATATTCTTGAACAAACATATCTCCCTGCTCTAAGCGCTGTAATTTCTTACGCAAATCTCGTTTATACGAAACCGGAACAAATCTATCACGCATTGCTTCTTTAAGTCTATCCCATGATTGAGGTTGTTGATGCAAATTAGCTAATTATCGCCACCAGATTTGAGTAAAATCCTTGAATCCACTAGTAGCAAGTTTAACCTTATGTATCTCATGAACTAGGCAAGAATTAAATTCTTGTTCTACAGTCATCTCACAATCTAAACATGCTTCTCCATCATAAGATCCAACAAAAGATGGTATGGTAAGTTTACCTCTTATACCTTGATGATTATAGTCAATATGTGATGATGGATTGTTCGTCATGCGGTCCATCCTTGCAAACATCTGGGCCATGATTTCCTACAATTCACTCTTAAACAGAAACACGCTGTTTGATATATATTGTTAGAATAAAAATAAGTACCCTATCAACTATTTATGGGTCAGTGGAATCACACCCTCACACACGTCTTATCGAGTTCTTACCAAGTTCTTACAAGGTTCTTACCAACGCAAAGCAGTAGACGGTACAACCGGTGGCTGGTTCGAGATACCTGTGAGGACGTGGCACCAAGATTGCAAGGATCTTTTTCTGTACTAATCTGGAGTATATATATGAAGCTTGGAAGGCACACAAAGAACAAATATATATATGTGGCACACAATTCAGTAACAGATAGCAATATTGAATAAATATCCAGAGCACTTGTCCTAGTTGCTGGCCTATACGTGTTCCTACACCAGTTGTGACAAACAAGAGAGTGAAACAAGTATGAAAGGTAGCAACGGAAATACGAACAAGGTAAAAAGACACCACCAATAATAGAGCTATTGACATGTTCCTTATGTGCTCCCTTTTCTCTTATCTTCTCTTTTCTTTTACTATTTTTTCTTTTCTTTTTTTATCCAAACTTTTTTTAGATTTTGCTCTTTTGATACTTTTTTCTCATCAAGGAGCACACAAGAACAAATCTTAAAAAATTTGAGCTCAATTGAACAAAAGTTGTGGCCTATACAAATTCAGGATTGTGATCTAAAAAGCTGGCCAAAACTTGTGGGTCCTGAAACTCAATGTTCCTAATCGAATTTCACAATTTTAAATTTTGCAAACCCAGCTTTGCTGGGATGAAACAGATCTAAATTTTTTTGGCGTTCTCCGTAGATATAAAATTTGCCCTGATTCGAGTTCGGATGCAAAAGTTATGACTGTTTTATGAAAACTGCTCGAATCGGGATTTTTTGTGGACACAAGATGCAAACTGATGATGAGACGGGATGATGGCGGATGGAGGGATCAACACAAACTAGAAAAGAACACAATCTAAACCAGCAATAAGACCTTAACCTAGGACACAAACTCAATACAGCGGACTCTAGAACTGAAATATGCAAAGGCTATGGCGCGGATAGTTGTAGGATAGAAAACAAATATGGCGGTGGACTATGGGACGAAGGCAAAAATCAACTAAACTAGGATAAATATGAACTTAATGATATACCTTAGCTCCGAATACCACTTGATGGGGACGTGATTCCCGATCTTCCATCAGGTAAAAGGTAACTATCATTTTAGGCGGAGAGTGACACACCAATCCGGCTTCAGATCGAAAGACTGAATCCTGCAATCTTAGCACCATAACTCCTCTGGTTATCAACCGTGTCTCCAACCGGTTGACCTCGCCACGAAGGCTAATCCTACCTACGAAACGAAGAACACAAGCAAAAACTCGGAAGAACGCAGCTCAAGATTTGGGACAAACTGCAGATGAATGATTAAGTTCTTAAGTGGGGTCTCACAAACCGATGAAACGGCGACTGTCAATGGACAGATTGATCTAAGCAAAACCCCCAAACCCTAACATAGGCGATGGCTACTGATTATAAAGCCTAAGGGGTGTCCAAGAACCCCTACTCACGTTGCTAAGGAGTCTCGACACATTACAAGGCCCAAACGGCCCAAAAGACGGCGACGCAGCGCCCTGACAAATTCTGGACGTCAACTTGTTTCGATAATTCCTGTTGATTCTGATGGAATTTGGGTCTCAAACTGAAGTCATTGGTTAGCTTATGAAATTATCTTTCCATCCATATATGGATCATCGAAAACGGAGTCCAGATGCGTCCAGGGCGTCCGTTTTATTGCAGACTGGTCCAGAAGGCCGAAGCAGACTCGAACTCGAATTGGACTAGGCCTCCGGCTTGGCTTGGTCGTCCTTGCTGGCCTCTTAAGGTGGAGGCCAAGGAGGAGAACGTCCTTGGGCATCTTTTAGGTGTTCTCCATCTTCTTGGGGCATGCTCCAACTTAGGCCTGGATCCCAAGTGTGAATAACAAGCCTGCGACGACGCCGTAGCACCCGACAGAAATAGCGGTAGAATGTCTCGATGATTTGGAAACTATGCCAATGTGATATTGAGGTAGGACCAGATCTATTTGAAATCTTATCAAATAAGCTTTCCATCAAGTGCTCATTGACCTCGATCGCACTTCGGATGGATGAGTTATAGCCTTCCCAATGAAGCACTATCGGGCTGCCGACGAACCAAAAGTTTAACTTTGATGGACTTGCACTTTGAGACACATTTGTACCTACATTCAAATAACGACATGTACATGTGGAACCAAGTGAATTATATCTAAAATTACTATACAAATGTAGGAACGAGGACACCTTATAATCAATGGTCGTATCCGATGGTGTCATGTCCTCATCAGAATGGATAGATCCTGCAAATTAATCTGTCATCAAAGGTACGAGGAAGGAATTGACATCACACAATACAGTCTTCTGATGGGAACCAAAGGCCACAAGAGGATTAGTTTTATCGTAATGCTAAGAAGCAGTCGTTCGTCCGCCTGGACACTCCGTTGGTGGGCCGTGACACCATCCAACTACTCCCTCCTATCCGCTCAGGAGTTTCTCGAGAAAATCCTCTCGTCTAGTCGCTCCTATCTGTCACAGAACCTCCTAATTATGATGGCCCACATGTACCCATCATCGTCATAATGACCTCTGACAGCCGTACTTATGTTCCTCATAACTTAAAAAGGCCTGCTTTCCTCCGAACAGGATCCAATCACAGGAGTATTGCAATATTACAACAGTTTATTCAACATATTCAACAGAGTAAAGTAGCGAAAGTCTTACAATAACTTAAGTTTATAAACCAGTTTCCAAACCTCAAACCTTATGTAGCATTATTACAAACCAGTAGTAGAGAAGTATTGGTAGTAACTTTATTACATCACACAAGCGAGGTGCCTTGCCCAAAGGTCACAAGTCTACTCGTCGTCATTTTCTTCAGCCACAACGGTCATGCAACAAGGCTCAAAGCAGAATTATTCATGAACCGCACCTGCAACAAGGGGTTCAACAAACCCTGAGTACGAGAGTACTCAACAAGACTTACCCGACTAAGAAACAGACTCCAAGGGCATGCTAGCTTTAGGGAATCAAGGTACGGGTATTCCAGAATCAAATTTTCTTTTATAGAAAAGCTTACTAAAGTAAATCCTTACCTTCAACATTTTACTTTTACCATTGATGGTTCATTAACCAACTCTAGGTTATCCTAATCTAGATCAAAGATAATTATCATTGAGACTTTTCTCATTCTTTCTTTCAATTCTGGTTCTTAACTACGATGCAGGACAGGTGATCGAGTCTCCATGACCAAGGAGCAAACGACAATTCGAACCGATTATACCCAGCTGTGGATCTCTAACCTCACGGTATATATAGAACCAAATCTGACATATGCCAACTCTCAATCAGATCTCCCAAAACCAGAACGTGTCTATCGCCACACGAGAGTACAGTACTCCTCGAACCCGGCCCGATTCTAGCCCCGAGGGTACACGCTACTCTCGCCATCTCTCCACTCCCAGTGCGAGGTTAGACGTTCTCGAAATGGAATCACCAACATTTTGGGCTTACCCAAGGCATGAGGCTAGTTGCAAAGTCTCGAAACACAACACAGACTGCAACGTACGGTCCTTAACTGACAAGACGGAAACACTACATTGAGACTCTGTTCTCAATGCATGTTAGCAGTGGCCAAACCACCCGCCCGATCTTCTAATTCATTCTTATACTTCATTATTCATTAAGTATGCCGTCATGGCTACATAAACAATTCATTTAAAAAGCTTAACTCATAAGCATGGTGAAGCATACTACACATTTTCAGTAAAACGGTATCAAGGTGATATCACAATAATCAAGGATGATAATGCAGCAATTGGGTTATCACTCAACTCCTAATTACTTAATGCAATAAACCATAATATAATTAATAAAGATTTGTAAATATCAAGGTAGGGTTTAAATGCACCGGGGCTTGCCTTGCTCTGACGCGACAAAAGACTCGGGCTCAAGAACTCCAACTTCAGGTCTGGAACCCACCGACGATAGCTCTTCTCCGGAGGCTTGCTCGGCAACTTCGACTTCTTCGAAAGCGGGAACTATATGAGTACATAACATGCTTCAACATGATGCTCGATGATAAACATGATGCTTGATGATGATATGCCACGATTTACGACTTGAGTACAACTTTCCTTCGCGGTACGGTCGCAAAACAGTAAACCTACTAACTAGTAGCGATAACTCCCGCGATACCAACTTATCATTAATAAGTAAGTTACTAATGAGCTCAAACATGAAATTAAGGTGCCAAAGATCACCCAAGAGTAGTGACCTAAGGACTTCACTCAATCAAAAGGGCACACAACACTTAAAGTTTTCAATTTAACATTTATTTACTATTTAAGTAATTAGGGCATAATTAATAGTTGATCATACTTTATCTAAACAAGCTTAAACTTTTTCTATGGATTGTTCATGACCTAAAACAGTGTCACAATAAATTTCATAATTTTTGGATTAATAAATTAATTATTAAAAATCATGGAAGTTGCATTTAATCTTTATTGGAACTAATTAAATCTACTGCACAAAATACTCAAATTTAGCATTTAACAATTTTCCTAGATAGTTTACACATTGAGAAGCTCACACAAAAATTTTCATGAATTTTGGAGCTCTACACCATTTTTAATGAAATAAACAAATAACATTACTATTCAAAATTTTGAAAAAGAAAAACAAAAACCGAACCGGGCCGATTCCCTTCTCTTCCTTCGGTCCAGCCCAGCCGAGTGGCCCGCTCGCGCGCCCGCGCGACCCAACAGCGCGGCCCAGCAGCGCCCGCGCCCGCGCGCGCGGCTCTCTCTCCCTCTCTCTCACTGACAGCCCAGCCCCGCCTGTCATCCCTCACCTCCGCCCCCTCGCTCTCTCCCGTGCTCTCAGCTCCGCCCGTGTGGTGACCGACCGGCGGTCAAGACCTCGGTCGACCAACCAACACTACCACAACGTTCTACACCTTCTCACAAATCCATGGCACTAGCCTACAGCTCGGCTCGAGCTCCGGTGACCCTTCACCGACGATGGTGGCGGACCGTGGCCGACGGTGAGCCGCGAAAACGCGTCTCCAAGCAAGTAGCGATTAAACTAAAGGCGCAGAAAGCATCGGTGGCTCACAGTGATCACGCTGGTGCTCTTGGTGGCGACTGGGAGAGGCTGGAGTGGCCTGGCCACGTGAGGGCACCAGTGGCGGTGAAGTCCGACCTGGCGCGAGGAAGACGGTGGCTATCCGCGCGATACGGGCGGTAGAGGTGGAGGTGAATGGCCAGGGTGATGCACGGGAGCGAGACGGTCTTGCTGGTGCAAATAGCGTGGCCGGAGGAGGCTTGACGACGGCAGCGGCGAGCGGCGGAGCTAGCAGCGGCGGTGGTGGCGAAAACAGAGAAAGAAAGAAGACGACGGCGACCTCGACATATTTATAGGCAACGGTCGCGGAGCTGGCCTCTGGAAGACGCACGACGTCGCGCTGGCGCTCCTGGTCACGCACGAAGGGTCTGGACGGCCACGGCGGCTCGCCGGTGCTCATACCGCGCGGTGGCCGGCCGCCATTGGTGCGCCACTGTAGCTGCCTCCCCCCCAAATTTTGAATTTCAAACTATTTTTCTCAAATTACTTTGAATTTCATATTGAAACTTCAAAATCTCCAAACACCAAAGTTGTACATCTAGACAAGACCTACAACTTTGCTGTTCAAAACATTTTCAAATTCTGCCTCCATTTTGAAATTTTAGTTTGGGGACAAAAAGGGGTCAAATCTGAAATTTGTTTATTTTCAAAATTGCTCCACATTTTACACTAAAACTTTGAAAACTCAAAACACCAAAGTTGTAGCCCTTGAAAAGTTCTACAAACTTGGTTTTGAACTTTTTCCCAAATTTTTCTTAGATTTTGAATTATTTAAAAAGGGGTAAAACAGGGTTTTGAAATTTAGGGTTTTCGGAGGAAATTTTCAATTGGAATTTGTTGCTACTTTAATTAGTGAGTACTTAGTGATCAAACCATCACCCAAGGGCATCATTTGGACCAACATGACATGGTTGACCAAATGCCACTCTTGGTTGACCAATTTAGCTTTTGAAATTCTTTTAACATTTCCCCAAATTTGAATTCAAATTTGAATCGGAAAACTCGTGACAAGTTTTTGGATTCCAACTCAAACTCAAATTTGGAGCTTTATTTTATGTGTTGTACTTGAGCTCATACCCTACACTTGATACTAGTGTGTAACACAGTCGCACACCTCAAATTACGTAGGGCATGGACTGAGTATTTGCGGTGTTATTCGAAATTAGAGTTTTTGGTTCGGAGCACACCACTGAGAAGCACATCCAATCTAGATAAGTAAACTCATTTTAGTTGATGCATAACAAGGCTGACCTAATCATGGATGCTTTGCGATGCATTATGATGACATGACAGATTAATTAGCAACTATAACACCCGGGGTGTTACACTATCCACTCCAGGGGCAATGGCCACCGCGAGGCTAGGCACGAGGCACCCGCAGTGTCTTGGCGCTCGGCTGGCAGGCACGGCGTGCGACTGCCCTCTCCCAGTCATGTGGCCACTGCCTCTCCGCCACGTCATGAAGCCGGCTTCGCTAGCGGCCTGCTGCCTTCGGTGAACTCCACGTGCTGACGAGCATCTATTCTCTCAAGCAGCAAGGAGATGTTGCTCTGTAAGTGCACGTTGCAAGTGTTTCAAATGTTTAAGAGGTATGTTCTAAGTGTTTCATATGGATATTGCAAAAGTAGATTGAGATGTTGCATATGTTGCAATGGTTGTACACGTATGTTGCAAGCGTATGTTCCAAATGTTGCATCGTTTTTTTCTGACATATGTTACAAGTGTGTTTATCTGGATGCTGTATATGTTTCACATATATGTTGCAAGTATTTTATCTAGATATTGCGTATGTTTGCAATGGTTCAATTGTTTTCATGTCTTTTTAGAAATGTTTCGGACGCATGTTTAAAATATTTAATCTGTCTTCTTTTATACGTTGCAAGTGTGTTGTATCTGGATGATTTAAAAGTAGATCGAGTGACATGGGTGGCGCATGGGAAGCAGGACGGGGACGTGAGCGGACCTGCACGGGTGATGTTCAGTTGGCACGGGTCCCGCGTGGACGCGTGAAAGGAGGGCGTGGAAACAGACTGCAGTCATGGACACGTGGACATCCGGGCTAGCAGTACCGTTAGTTTTAGCTTCGGATGGTCTACCGGGGTCGCTGGCCTTTTTTAGCGATAATGGAGTATATGTTCCTGTTTCAACTTCATTAGAGATGAAGCAATAGTCCAACATTATTACTACAAAGGTAGGGCTAAAGCTACGAGAAAATTTCACAACAGTCAGGATCGTACTAAAGACACCACGAAAGAAGAGCTGTTGAAATCCATATACATTCAAGAAAAATTAGGATAGAAAAATAGCTTAAAGTTAACTAACCTGTTAAATCTTCTTTATGGAGTTCTTTATTTGGGGTGGTACAATCCTAAAATATGTTTATAACTATACATACACTACTATTTCTTCTAGCCTTACTTACTAGGCCTTATGGTGCCAAATCTTGGGCCTGGGCTTTCCGGGGGGGTTTTTTCGAGTGAAATGAAGCTTACGTTACGTCTGCCCTTGCTTGGGCCTTGGGCTGAATTTGCAAAACGAGAGTCAGGCAAACGGAAAGCGAAGGCACCCGCGCGAGAGCGACGGCCGACCGACGGGATAGCCGAACGGGCACCGTGCATGCATCTGTGGGCCCTGGCCCCATCGGCCATCCCATCTTGTCTGTGTGTCGTTAGGGGCCCAGCAGCCCAGGGCTACTAATCCGGCTCCTGTTCCTCCTAGCTTAGCTTTCACTAGTAGACGTACCAACATACATATGGATCGGTGTGCCCCATTTGGTTGCCTCTATCTTTTTTTAATACACATCATATCGAATGTTGCGGCACATGCATGAAGTACTAAATATAGACTAATTATATACATGTTGGTACAGATTAAGAGTAATTTACGAGACGAATCTATTAAACCTAATTAGTCTATGATTAGACACTAATTGCCAAATAAAACGAAAGTGTTACAGTACCTATTAAACTTTAACAGGGCAAACAAACACCCCTAAGATTGTGTAGGTATAGACGTACAGGAAGGGGCATTTGGAAGAGTTTCTAGGCTCCGATTCCTCTAACTTATGTGTTGTTTATAGAAGTCGTTTCTCTCTTTTCTCGAAATTGAACTAGAAGTCAGGAGTAGTAACATTTTTTTTTTGGCTCCTTTAGCTCTTCGGCACGGAATCATAATTAGGACTCTAACCGAACAGACCCTAAGTAGTAGTTATAACAATAAAGCAGCTATTATAAGTACGTATATGGATATATATATATACTTGTGTACTTTATCTATATGAACGTGACACATGTATCGCGTATCCTTACCAGAAATAAACGCCGTGACCCGTGAGGGAGTGGGAGGTGTAGTAGACGGGTGGGGTGCAGATCAAGAGAGAGAGGGTGGCTGTCTAGGGAAAGGGAGGGAGAGTGAGGGCCGAGGGGGTGTGGCAGCTCATATAGGCACGACAGGAAGCTGTGATATTTAATTTAGGGTTTCACATAGAACCAACCTAGGCCTCACTTCGACCAGATGAAAATCTCCATGATTTTCGCCGATGATTTTGTGATACGTACCAATGGTGAGATATTTTATCACAGATGATTTTTAATGAATTGTTAATGAAATGCTGTTGTAAAAATATTTTCTATAGTAGTGACAGTAAGAAAAAATATAATAATGTATACACAATCATCATTTAATTGATGCTTAGTGTCCTATTGTTCAATAGAGAGGGTGGGATTCCGTATTTGTATCTTTCTTCTCTTAATGAAATACATGCTTCACACGTCGTCGAGTAAAGGACTCTCTGGAAGATCAGTCGTCCATCCACATCCACATCCATTGACCGAACTGTAGAGAGCCCTGGTGGTGTACGTACATCTGCGCATGCATGTACATGCCACCGGCCGGCCTATATATCCGTTATTCCACGGATCGTCGACATCCATTATAGGCGGGCAGCATGCACCGGCTGCTACCTTCTTTTTCTTCAATGCCAAGCCCTGTTTAGCTGCAGTGAAGCTGGCTGCGGCTACAGTTTTTGAATTGCTAGCTACTATAGTTTTGGACGGCTGCATCACAGCTCAAGCAAAAGCAAACGAGCCCATAGATATATAGGTACATATATAATGGCTGGGCAGACAACGACTTCGTCTCAAATTAAATTAGCTGTTTCACTTCTCAATACATTTCTCTTTTCTAATACACGTCTCTATCTCTATCCTTCTCGATTCCTACATACTACACCTTTTCCATTCCTCTTTCATTCATGTGCGCCCAAAGCTAAAACATCATGCATCTCGGGAGTATATATAATGCAGCATTTGGGTAACTAAAAATGCTAAAATATTTGTATATGTATGCATACCTATATATGTAGCATTGAGATTCAGGTAGCGGGAATGCATGGAAATCAGAGGACTAGCTAATAATTTCTTCCTTAATTCTAAATTATAAGCTATTCTAACTTTTCTAAGTATATGAGTAAAAGTTGTGTATCTAGACATAGTGTATACTCTCTCGGTCCATCAAAAAATACAATCCTAGGGAGCAATCCTAGCTCAGTCCTAGGTATGCATGCTGTCCATTCACGTAAGGATTGATTAAAATATTGCTAGTGTGTGGCTGATATGCAAAGGACTGCATGACTGTGCATTAAATTGTTGCTACTGTGTGCCTTGGTATATGCAGTTATTTTCATGTCTGCTGCGGTGAAGCGAATGTAGCAACGGCGCATGCGTTATTTCTCGGTTCCACTAATTCAACCTCGGGGAGCTAGGATTATATTCTTATGCGGATGGAGGGAGTATTTAGATGTATAGTGAAAGCTATGTATTTAAAAAAGTCGAACGACTTATAATCTAAAAAGGGGAAGTATATTTGTCTTCATCTATCTTTTATTAGCTGCTACCTGCCGCGACGAAGGACAAGATATGTATGCTCTATGTAGCTGTTCTAAGTGTCCGACAAGGACCACTGTCCACTAATTAACATAGTGTATTAATTAGTATAATATTCAGCTTAACAAGGGTAGCTGATTATTAACATATATATAGTGATCAACAGGTGCACCCACATGGCGTGCCGGCCGGCCGAGTCGGTGCCTATATATAATACCCAAATTCCAGTTCCAATGCAGGCATCATCGATCAGAGGCGTTGTTTAGATGAGAGAATTGGGCCTTGTTTAGATGCCGACTCGGGGGTGGCCGATTCTGTACAGTGCCACCCCCGAGCACTGTAGCACTTTTTGTTTTTTAGTGGTAATAATTGTCCAAATTTTGATTAATTAGACTCAAAATGTTCGTCTCGCAAAGTACAACAAAATTGTGCAATTAGTTTTTGATTTTATCTACATTTAGTACTCCATACATATGCCGGCATTTTGATGTGATGGGGAATCTTCTTTTTGTATAGTGGAATTTGGGGGTGAATTTTGGTATCTAAACAAGGCCTTGGGAAGAAAAACACTGTATCAGAATTCCTGTAGCATTTCGTTTGTATTTGGTAAAAATTATCCAAATTTTGACTAACTAGGTTTAAAATGTTCGTCTCGCAAAGTACAACAAAACTGTGCAATTAGTTTTTGATTTCATCAACATTTAGTATTCCATGCATTTGCCGACATTTTGATGTGACGGGGAATCTTCTTTTTGCATAGTAGAATTTGGGGAGAAAATTGGGGAACTGAAAAAGGCCAGAGCTTGCATTGCTTGCTACTCCCGACCGATCCAACCAGCACGTACGGCCTAGCTACCTAGCTACACATAAATAGACACATGCTGAAGTAGATAGCTTCCTTGTTGCTAGCTTAGTATTAGCTACTCTCTCTCTCATCCATCATCGATCGCATAAAACTTTACATGTACTACATCTATCTCACGACCATGGGGTTGTTTAGTTGGTGAAAAAGTTTAGGTTCGGCTACTGTAGCACTTTTCGTTTTATTTGACAAAATTTATCCAATTATGGACTAACTAGGCTCAAAAGATTCGTTTCGACATTTACAGACAAACTGTGCAATTAGTTATTTTTTTACCTACATTTAATGTTCCATGTATGCGTCTAAAAATTCGATGTGACGGGTACTGCACAAACTTTTTTTGGGTTAGGGGAGAAACGAAACAGGCTCATATCTCATTGTCGCCATGCATGCATGCTCGACAAACTTAGGTGCATTCATATGTGTGTGTGCCATACTAGTATATATTATTAGATGGTTTGATCCGTGCATCTTTAGATTAGTGCGGCTCATTAGATTCACATGCCATGTCTTCTTTCTGTCTCCAGTAGGCTAGGAGCCTAGGAGACAACATGGTAGGGCATGGCCATTATAGGCATGGCCATTACACGCAGGTGTGGTGGCATATACTACTTCCCATGTCCTCCAAAACATATCGGTTTTGCTATGAATTTAACAAACATCTATTCGTCCTAGAGAGATCGATGGTCATTTTTTCTATAAAATCTAGACAAATTATCCAAATTCGTAGCAAAAACAATCCAAAATCGTAGCAAAAACTAATCCGATAGCTTAGATTTGTTTCACCAATTTTGTTCTTCTTTTTACAAATCATATAGTACAGACATAGATATTCATATATATGCACGTGTACACTCACTCCCATAAACACGCGCGCACACACCTTACACCTATAAGCACCAATGAGCACGTCACTTACCACTAAAAGAATAACACTGTTAAAATCCCGAAATAAATCTACATAAATACGAGCATCCACGTCAAGGACCTAAATCCGGGTGGGCAGGTTTCATCATAATGAACCCAATTAGCTAAGCTATGCTTAGCTTGTAGTTTCACTAATTTATATTTTATCCTCTGATGAGCATTTTTCTCATGAAGATGCTAGTGCGTTTTTTTTCTTAAGATGGATATTTATTTTTCTTTAGTGAACATTCACGCTATTCTGACTAGCGAAACAATTTCTTTTCTTGAGTGGCACATTCTTTTTCTTGATAGGAACATGTTTTTCCTAACAAGAACATTTGAAAAATGAGACCAATGGGTGTGCATAATATCAATCACTTGATGCTGAGAAAATATGTTTTGAAGTATATTATGTTAGATACAGAAAGTTAGAAAATACTTAAAAAGGACATTGTGAGTCCTTGTTTGTTTCGCTAGCCAGATTATATAGTCACCTTATAGGTGCTAGATTACATAATTATATTTGTGATTGGATTCCTGGCTATAAGCTAGATTATATAAGTTGGGCTAACTGTTTGGCAGCCTAGATATAAGCTGGTTTATTAGATGTGGAAGGCAAAGTTGAAATAAATTCAGCTTGTAGGATCAAATAATCTGTGGAGGGGCAGTTGGGAGATAGATTATACAAGCTGGGGTGTTTGCTGGCCACATGAGCTTAAGCTTAGGGGTAAACAAATAAACAAAGTTCTAAATAATTGTGGAATAATATGCTTGCATGTTATTTTGCTAAGTTTAGTTGGCACACCAGCAAAAGGCCAGAATCAGTTACATCTTGTGCATGCCCAAAAAAAATCGTTAATTTTGCTACAAAACTGATAATTTGTCTAGATTTATAGTTAGAATGATTTTTTTTGGACCGCGCGAGGGTGTATTTGTATACTGAGAAGAGAGGGTGATGACAGATGAGGAGAGGCATGCTTGCACGTGACTATTAGCAGCTACTCCCTCCGTCCTAGAAAAAGTGTCGTTTTAGATTTTTCAGACATCGTATTTGACCGTTCGTCTTATTCAAAAATTTTGTACAAATTATAAAATAAATAAATCATTATTGAAGTATCTCTAATGATAAAATAAGTCATAACAAAATAAATAATATTTATTAAACTTTTTTGAATAAGACGAACGATCAAACACGATGTCTAAAAAACCTAAAACGATTTTTTTTTTGAGACGGAGGGAGTACGTGAGCTACAAGGCCAGCAGGTAGAAATAGAAAAATGTGACGTGTGAGCAACTGAGAGACCAGGGGAATATTTTCGTACAGGCAAAGGCAGCAGGCAGCCTGCAGCCCTGCACTGCAACAGCCAACAGCTAGGAATCCATGCATCAGGCCACGTCCTCTCCTCCTGATGCTCCAGCATGTCATAGTAGTACGAACGACGTGTACCATGCGTTGCGTGTTCTATGTGCAGTGCGCTGCTGCCTCCTTTTTCTTAAAGTTTTTTTGAAAGAAGAAAAAAGAAGTACTCCTTTTTTTTCTTAAAGTTATTAGCCTCTCGATCCAGGATTGATAAGCCTTATTTGAACAGTGATAGATTTTAACTCTTAATTTCTCTCGTAATACTCCCTTGGTCCATAAGTCTCCATCGTATTAGCCTTTGGCGCAATGACCAAGGAGCAGCAAACAACGTCGATTTGCATTTAAGGCAAGGAACAACCAAGGAGTCGCAGCTAATAAGCAGCCAAGGAGCAATAAATGCAGACAAGGAGCAGTCAATGAGCATCAAATGCGCAACATGTACGAGAAACCAAACCCGTGGTCCTGATCTAATATGATGGAGACTCTTGGAAAAAAAATTTGCTTAGACGATGGAGACTCATGAACGGAGGGAGTATATAATAGTCAGTTTCTAAAATACTAATATGCACAAAAAATAAAGCCCCTTTCAACCCAAGTCTATTGACACAAGTTTTATGTTCTAAGTTTACATACATTTGTTGGTTAAGACTTACTCTATATTTTTTTGGTCAAATATGTTTATTATTTTTAAACAGATAATAATTAGTCTATGACCCTTTTTTCAGAACTGTGCATGCCCTACATTTCCTCCTACCTTTTTTAAAACTGTACATGCCCTGCCCTTTCTTCTACCTTTTTAGAACTGTACATGCCCTACACCCTTCCTTCCTTGCTTATTCAACACGTTTGGATCGAGACATACTCATTCCATTCTAAAATACTTGATCTTATGGGCATGGGTATGAGAACTTTTTAGAAGTAAAAAAGGTGTGGTGCACAGAAAACAAGAAAACGGGAGAGAGAACGATGGAGATATAGATGTATTGGAAATGAGAAATGTATATTGAGATGCTATATAAGGTTAAATATTTTGGGGAAAAAATTGAAAGCTCTAAGGTCCGATATTTTTGGACAACGGGAGTACTCCATATCCATATACCATGACAGTAGTATGTAGTAGAGTAGTGGTATATACCTGCAATAGGCGGTCCATCGGCATGCATGCAGTTGCACCTAGGTTTAACTGAGTATATCCACTATGGGTTGCTACTTTTTTGAGGCAAACTATGGGCTGCTACTTGCCTACTTCAGTTTTTCTATATGTCCATATCTTTATTTAGAGGTGTTTGATTCACACACTAGTTGAGGAGAGGCAGTTAATAAGTTTTTTTATTAGCAAGGTAGTTCATTTTTAGGTATTAGTGGACTATTACCTACGGTGTTAGGATCCACTAGAGCTAAACTTTAGCAGCTAACTGTTACTTGCATACATCCAAACATCCTTGTTAGTAGGTCGATCCTCGGTGGATCTAATGATCCAGAAAAGGCAAAACCTGTGTCTAGCTCTCTCTATATACCTGTTTGTTTTTAAGTTGTTTGATGCATGATCTGTTTATGTACCATTCAATCTTTAATTTGTTTATTGGTATTCGCACAACCCCATTACACTGATGTATTCGCACAAAAAAAACCCAATTACACTGATGTTTGTGGAACCCTTATACCATATTCAAGTTTCCCTTGCCACAGCTCGCCCATCTTGCACATAAATTTTCCTCTCGCTCATCTTTCACTCTCCTTTCTAGTTCTAAATATCTTCACTACTCCTGCTCCATCTTGGCAATATCAGTCTTTCACATAATGTAGGTACTGAATTTGGGGATTCTAGGTTAAGGGTGGAAATTTGTAGGGAGGGCCGTTGAAGAAAGGTTGGTCTAGTGATGGAGCCAGAGCATCAAGATGACATGTGTGGTGTTAGCTAAGGTGGCAGATCATCACCATGGAGCTAAAATAATTACTCCTATTCCAAGGATAGTTAACATTTTTTGCAAAAAAAAAATCAAATATACATACTTCGGTAAATTCTATTTAGCAATTCGCGGTAATATGTGTGCGATGAAATATGGGTCCCGTCCTATGTGGTAGTGCAAGATCGAGTAGGCAAGAGAGAACCAAGCAATGGTCAAATACTCTCTCTGTATGTGTGAATTCGAAGGAACAGGGATGGGTGTGATGAGCAGGCATGGCCCTGGGGCGGGGCAGGAGGGGCAGCCGTCCCAGGCCCAGGGGAGGCGATGGGCCCCTCCCCAAGTATATGATTACACATTTACACTAGTATATAAAAATTGTAGTTACTAATTGTATCTCAAAATTAAAATTGCTGGAGAACTATTTGAGTTCTACAGTGTCTGAAGAGAGGCTAAATGGATTGGCAACATTATGCATTGATGAGAAGCGACTGATGAGATTGATATTGACACCATCATCGATGACTTCGCATCGATGAATATATTTATAAATTATTTCATATGAATATTGTTTTTCATTCAGTTAACTGATTATTAGTAACATTTCATATACGTGTGTATTAGTAATGAGTAGTACTAGGAATATTACCATGTTTATATAAAAGGGTCCAAAAATTTAGTATCATTCTAGTCTAAAAAGACTCAGGACCGGCCCTGGTGACGCGGAGCAGGTTATATATATATAGAGAGAGATTAAATCAACAGTTAAGACGATTTTTCTATAACGAAACCAATTGAGACGATTGAATTTTGAGCTGCGTCCGGTAGTACTGCAAGTGGAGAGCAAGCAAGCTCTCTCGATCGTGGGAGACAAGGCGGGCCCAGCAGCAGCGACGCGGCAGCTGATCCCGTCCACACTGACAGTGGACACTCACGAAGACATCACACATGTGGGGCTGTTTAGTTGGCAAAAATTTTGGCGAAATGTTACTGTAGCAGTTTCGTTGTTATTTGGCAAATATTGTCCAATCATGGTCTAATTAGGCTTAAAAGATTTGTCTCGTCCATTTCGTCTAAACTGTGTAATTAGTTTTATTTTTTATCTATATTTAATATTTCATGCATGCGTTTAAAGATTCGATGTGACGGAGAATCTGAAAATTTTGGCAAAATTCTTGGCAACTAAACGGTACCATGGATGATCCGTTCCAGATCCGATTGCTGAGAGCACTCTAGCAGGCAAAGGAGGAGGATGAACAGTGACAGGGATGGATGGATGGCGCCATTGGAGAGACAGGCAGACAAGCGCA
The DNA here is from genome assembly GCA_022457205.1 of Saccharum spontaneum. Lineage (NCBI taxonomy): Eukaryota > Viridiplantae > Streptophyta > Magnoliopsida > Poales > Poaceae > Saccharum > Saccharum spontaneum. Next base: position 1,984,804 of record CM039615.1, on the reverse strand, counting down.
CCTGCCCTGCCCTACTCGGCAGGCACAGGCACACCCCATCGGTACTGCCGCTGAGAGGGAAGCCTGTGAGGCCGCGTTTAGGGCTGGTTTAGTTGCAAAATTTTTTGCAAAATGACACTGTAGCAAATTTCGTTGTTATTTGACAATTAGTGTCCGATCATGGTCTAATTAGGCTTAAAAGATTTGTCTCGTCCATTTCGTCTAAACTGTGTAATTAGTTTTATTTTTTATCTATATTTAATGCTTCATGCATGTGTTCAAAGATTCGATGTGACGGGGAATCTTGAAAAATTTTGCAAAATTTTTTGCAACTAAGGGCCTGTTTAGATGCCAAAAATTTGGTAAAATGTACACTGTAGCGTTTTTGTTGTTATTTGGTAATTAGTGTCCAATCATAGTCTAATTAGGCTTAAAAGATTCGTCTCGTGGATTTCGTCTAAACTGTGTAATTAGTTTTATTTTTTATTTATATTTAATGATTCATGCATACGTCCAAAGATTCGATGTGACGGGGAATGTGAAAAATTTTGCAAAATTCTTGGGGAACTAAACTGGGCCTAAACAGGGCCTCACAGGCTTCCCTCTTCCACCCATCACATCAAATTTTTAAACACATGTATTAAATATTAAATGTAGATAAAAAAATAACTAATTACATAGTTTGTCTGTAAAGGTCAAGACGAATCTTTTGAACCTAGTTAGTCCATAATTAGACAAATTTTGTCAAATAACAACGAAATATGCTACAGTAACTTTTCAACCACTCTTCCTTCATCTAAACGCACCGAGAGTGAGTGAGAGCCAAGCTATCCCTAGCTACAACCCACCCAGCTACCCTACACTCCCTCCCAATTATGCCGTACGTACGTCCACGTACTCTCTCTCCGTACCACGTTGAACCAATACATCGTCCTTGTTTGTTTCCAACTTCTTCCCCAAAATTCTACTATGTAAAAAGAAGATTCCCCATCACATCAAAATGTCGGCACATGTATGAAGTACTAAATGTAGATGAAATTAAAAACTAATTATACAGTTTTGTTGTACTTTGCGAGACGAACATTTTGAGCCTAATTAGTCAAAGTTTGGACAATTTTTACTAAATAAAAACAAAAATTGCTACAGTGCAATTTGACATTCACTGTTCCGAGTTGGGCCTCCCAACTCGGATCTAAACACGGGCATCCATCAGTTTGAATGCATCAGGTAAACTGTGTCCAGGTGCATTTAATGAAATGCTTACATTTGACATTTCACTCTGGAACAGAGGATGCGGAGATCACTGTGGCTGTTTTAGTTCTAAATTTTGGAGTGTCAAAATTCACTATAGCGACATGGTAGCATTTCGTTTGTATTTGGTAATAATTGTTCAATCATTGACTAATTAGGCTCAAAACATTCGTCTCGCAAAGTACAACCAAACTGTACAATTAGTTTTTGATTTTATCCACATTTAATACTCCATACATGTATCGCAAGTTTAATGTGACGGGGAATCTTTTTTGCATAGTGCATTTTTTAAGTCATCTAAACACAGTCTGAGCCTGTTTAGTTGAGGAGAATACCCAAAAAGAGAACCCAAAAAGTGCTATGTCACATCAAATCTTGCGGCACATGCATGGAGTACTAAATGTAGACGAAAGAAAAAACTAATTACACAGTTTAGTTGTAAATCACGAGACAAATCTTTTGAGCCTAATTAGTCCATGATTGGACACAAATTGCCAAATAAAAACGAAAAGTGCTACAGTAGCCGAACCCAAACTTTTTCACCAACTAAACAACCCCTCTGTGTTTAACGTCTACCTAGATGACTCTCACAAATTGTTTAGCTACTGCTATAGTTTTCCAAACGGGCGGCCCGGCACGGCACGGCACGGGCACGGCCCAGGCACGGCACTAATAGGCACGGCACTAATAGGCACGCGTGCCAACCGTGCCGTGTCATGTAGGGCTACCGTGCCCATCTTCAAGCACGGGCTCTGCTTCTCACCGGACGACGGGAAGGAGGATCTAGGGTTTCAGCGCAGGGAGCCGGGGAGGAGGAGGCGCCGCATCGAGAGCGAGAGGAGGCGGAAGAAGAGGGGTGGGGGATGCCGATCCGTGTGTCCGTGAGCCGCCGCGGCGCTCTGCTTCTCACCGGACGAAGGGAAGAAGGAGGATCTAGGGTTTCAGCGCAGGGAGCCGGGAAGGAGGAAGCGCCGCATCGAGAGCGAGAGGATGAGGCAGGGGGTGGGGGGGAATGACCTAGGGTTCTGGAAGTCGCCGCGGCGCCGGCTCGGCTTATATAGGCCCACGGCACCGTGCCGACCCCGTGCCGGCCGTTGGAGCGGGCCGTGCCCGGGCCGTGCCACCGTGCTGGCATCGCGGCCCAAGCACGGGCACGGTGCCGGGCCGTGCTTGGCACGGACACGATGGAGGCCGGGCCGGGCCGTTTTCGTATCGGGCTTTTTCGTATCGGGCCCGTGCCAGCCCGCTTAATTCGGCCCGTTTGGAAATCTCTAGCTACTGCTAGGACTCTGCACAGCGTCCGCGATCTGCGCTAGAGACGGCCATCCGACCCAGAGGCGCCCTTCGTCAGAAAAAAACACAATTTTAATGCAGTAGCAAGTCAAAACATATCAAATTTAATCAAGTGTATACAGAAAAATAGTAATATTTATAATATTATAAATAATTATAGTTAGAGTTTTGGTTGAATATATTTTGATAGGAATTCCTATTTAGTGTTATAAGCATTTGGTTAAATTTTAGATGATTTGACTAAGGAGAGAGAGAGAGATAGAATTCAATTCCTTTTAGGACGGAGGTAGTTATCAAATTTTGTATGTGTTGTAATGTATCTCATAAGTTTTTAAGGGATATATGCTTGTCATGTCATTTTGTTTACTAGGATTTGTTTAGTGTAGCTAACAAGAATTTTTACAATTCGATGAGCAACGCCTTCACGGTGGTTGTTGTATGGTGGCTCAAATTTTACTTGTAATGGACCTTAGTAGAGGTGTCCTAGCTATTAGGACTTCTAGTTCTAATAGGACTTAAGTGTAGAACGCTATTAGGAGCAGGACTCCTACTTGCATATATGGGGGTCTTGGAAAGGACTATAAACAAGGGACAAAGGACATAGGCATCAATCAAGCCAACACAAGGGTCCCATCCAAGACTTGTAAGAATCAATTAGGAACGCTCAAAAGGATTAGGGCTAGACTATTCTATTGCACTAGATTCTTGTAAGGGCAAGTATCAGTGGGTCCTAGAGGGTCAAGTAGGTTTGTGAGAGCTACACAATCACTTGCAATCTTTTGGAGTTGTGTTTATAGAATTTGCAGTCGTCGACTTTGTCAAAATCTTAATCTCTTGTCCTAGTTGCTTCAACGTCGCTACCTAGGGTTTTCTATGCTATTCAATTCAACTACATCTTTCTTGATACGACACAAGCTTGTGTCATACTCGCAATATCCTTTCAAAGATCCGAGAATTGCCATGCATAACTATGGGTATCAGATTATAACAGTATCGACTCCAAGATTATGAATAAAGGGATATTGTCATCTAGGTTTATGAAGTATGGAACCTTGAGGTCCCTCTCATACCAAAAGGTGGTGATGAACATGCCTCGATCAACTGAGATGAGAGGTGAAGATGAGGGCGGCACAGAGTTCTTAGAGCTAATGCACAACTATGAACTGCGGTAGGACCATACGAACGATGGAGAAAGTGTCTGAAAGGTAGCTCCATGTTTGGGATATAGATGCTCCGCTATATGCATCTGCTAAAGCATTTGGTGAAGGGCATTGTGGATCCTAACTTACAAACTCGTAGCCTTATAACCTGCCTCCTCTAGCCCCGATTAAGATGTTGAACATAGGTAAAGAAGGAATAAGTGAAAAGAATGACCACATATCCAGTGAAGAGAGAGCAAGAACATTGTATCATATTTTAGGTTTCACCTTTACTACGCATGGCATGCTAACTATATGATGGCATTTCCCATAGCGTGTGAGGTAGACGTGTCAGGCTCATTTTCTCTCTTATTTACTTCCCCGCCGAGGAAGGCTCCTGGTTGCACTAAGATTTGGCACACACTAAGGTATGCTTTGTACCGGTGGTGATGGTTTCATTATTGTCGTTTGTTCCAGAACTATCGCCATTTCGTTCATAGTATGCATGGCTAGTCACTGAAGCAAAGAAGGCTGGAGAGAGAAGGGAAGGGGAAGGTTAGAGAAAGAGATGGAGCTGACAACGGGCATGAAATGTGAGAGCCACATCTTTGTACGATCAGCATACTACACAGGCAGTTTAACATAAGTTCCGAAGACTTTAGCCTAATGCGGTGCAATTAGTATGTTTAGGGTGACAGAACTGTATTTTAAGAGTACTAGAACCTAAATGTAAATGTAGGACAAGTTCAAGAACTGCTAAAAAAATTGTACTCATTGACCCTACATATCTGGACATATCATCACATAGTTACCATACTATGTGAGCAGTTTAATGCAAATGCTAAAAATCTAGATCTGATGTAATATAATCTATAAGGGATTGTTTGCTTCCCGGCCACACTTTGCCACAACCGTAGTTGAGGCCGACAGCCACACCCATACAGGCTACCCTTAGTACTTTTAAATACATACATGCAGTAGTAATTTTCTTCACACTTTTTTGTGACTAATTTTCTCCACACTTGTGAAGTGGGGGCCTGCTTGGTTGACATCCAAAATTTGCCATGGCAAAGATTTGGCAAGCCAAAAGTTGGGTAAAAACTTTGTGATGAATTTGGCCAGCCAAATGTGAGACTTTGGCAGGTTTTGGTAGCAAACCAAATACTAGCCAAAATCATGGCTTGCCAAATCATTGGCATGGCAAATTTTGAAAGTGAACCAATCAAGCCCTGGATTTTCTCACCGCCGCCACAATCCACTATAGTTTGCCGTGGCACGTTGAGAGTGTGCGTGACAAGTTGAAGGACGCAGCTATGATCCGTACAGATACTTGTATCCTGTTAGAGCATGGTCAATAATAGAACCAAGTACTTGGCTATAAGTCAAGTCATAAGAGCAAAGCTATACAATAGCTGTCTCCTATTTGACTATAAATTTTTATTAATATGTGTCTTACTTTCTCTTTCTTATTTCTCCTCACATATACTTTTGTTGGGCTCACAGATGCCCTATGCTTCTATGTCCAGCTTGTTGCTTGCATAAGGACGTCCCCAACAAGGCTGAGTCAACTAGCTATTTGGGTGTACAGCTCAGCATTCATCATATGTGGAACGGAGAGAACTTGCAAGAAAAATCGAGCAAGCGACTCGCTCGTTGCTCAACTCGCACGCGCGACAATGCGCCAAATCGCCGGCCTCCTCGCCTTCTGCTAGCTATTCTACTAGCGATTTCGCTCGGTCTCAGATCCGCTGCGCGCGCAGAGCTCCTCTTCCCGTCCCGTGGCGCGCAAACCATTCTTCTCCCCCGTCCGCTGCTACGCGCGAATCCTTCCTTTTCTCCCGTGTCCACTGCGCATGAAAATCCTTCCCCAAATCTAGCTACTCCCGCCCTCACTCTTCCGATTTATTTCTGGAGCCCGCGAAACCAAGGTCTGTTCCTCATCTCATCCTTCCTCTTCCCATCTCTCTTCCCAGTTGCTCTCTTTTGGAGCTTGTGATTCAAGATCTGAAATCCATTCGTAGGTGCTGGTGATGAGCCGCCGGACCAAGCGAGAGATGGCTCCACCACCACATCAGACTGGATCTGCTGCAGCTTAGATTGGTTCTGCTCCTACTGCGATTCAAGTGCCTACTCATCCTGCACTTCTTGGTGGTGGTCCTACTAGTACAGGAGGTCAAGCAGGTAATCGATTTTGCTCCTGGTTCCTGTACTTACCTAGATACGTAGGTTGGTTGTGCAAATCATTTTCCTATACACAGTTCTTCTGATTTAACTTTGCAAAATTTCCATGGCCCAGCCCTACGTTCTATCGCTGTGGTGAAATGAGCTTTAATATTCTTGGCTTATGTTGCCCTGTTGTATTTTTTTTCTTGATTTCTTGATAAAGTGTTGCTCTAAACTGATGGCCGAATGACATGCCTTCTTAGCAGCATGGTGGCCTGGACCTTTGCCACAAGCCACATCTTCAGCAGTCACATCCACAAATTAGTAAGTTTTATTTTTTTCTTACTGCACTAGTTGTCATTTTTATGTTTAGAAACAGTTAGTTCACTAGATAAATTAGTTTCATTAGAAGTAACGATATGGGGTGCTTGATTTTCCAGTGGTATGGATTACTATCCACCTGGTGGTTTTATGAGCATTTTACAACCTGGACAACCATTCCTTCCTCATGTTTCGGCACCATGGCCACCTATGGGAAAGGAATCTCAATTAGCACTACCAAAAAATGACTCAGAAAACCAAAATTCTAAAAAGAGATCGAAAGACAAAACTATCAACTTAGAAGATGGGAAAATGGAAGGATTGCAAAGCGTCTTGTATTTGATCCAGATGAGGACGTGAGGCTAGTAAGTAAAATTGTATTACTCACTTTCTTTTTGTAGCTACACAAATACATGAACCTACAACTAATTATGTATTCTAAATTCAGGTCATTGCATGGCTGATTCACTCAAATGACCCAATCAATGGGAATTGCAAGAAAAATGAGAGGTATTGGGGTGATGTACATGAACTGTACAATAGTACTACACCTACAAACCGAAAAAGAGAGGTGAAACAAAGATCGTTGGATAAAAATTAAGAGATGGGTGGCATTTTTCTGTGGATCTTAGAAGAAGGCTACCTCAAGTTATCTTAGCGGATATTCAGATGAACAGCTAAAAGACATGGCTAAGCAGTTTTATTTGGATGACTATCCTAAGGAAGGCTCATTCACAGTTGAGCACCGCTGGAAGATTCTTCGTGATGAACCCAAGTGGCATCCAGTTTTGGAAGAACTTGAAAACCCAAATAAAAGGAGTTTGGTTGGTGAAGCTGAGGCAATTGACACCTCAGGGACACCAGAGGCTGTAGGAGAAATGAAACGTCCTATAGGGACAAAAAAGCTAAGAAACAACGCAATAGTAAAGGTAGAATCAACGATGATGATGTCAGTTTAGATGAAGACTTGAAGAAATTCAGTGACATTCAAGCTGCAACAAAAAAAGGCAGGAAGATTTCTTAGAGGCACAGGAACGCATTTCTGAGAAGAAGTTTCAAACAGCAAGGCTTAACAAAGAGGCTGCTTTACTGGAATCATATCAAAAACTCTTGTGTATGGACACTAGGGAGATGACAGAGGATATTAGAGCTGAGCATGTCCTTGCCCTGAAGATGCTAAGAGAGAAATTGGTCGGTAACAGTAACTAAGGTACTTTTTTTCTTTTACTGCTATTTTTTCAGTCAGTCAGCATGTATAAATGCATTGGGAATTATCATGTTGTACCACTGAATTCAGTCAGTCAACATTTAGTACCAATGTTGTGTGAATTATCATGCATTAGGTGTCAAGATGTATGATTCTATAGACCCCTTAGAAGAGTTCTCAGCTGAGCAACAAGCCCTTGACTCTCTTGCTGGCTGGATTTTTATGAAGATGAAGGAAAAATTGATGGGTAGTTTATCTAGGCGTCGAAGTGGAACCAGAAAGTACTTCAATAGAAATCATGAAGGTGCACATCAACAACTTGTGGCCGATTACTTTGCTGAAGAACCTTTATATTCTGATGCAATGTTTTGTAGAAGATTTCAGATGAGAAGGCATGTTTTTCTACGCATTGTGGATACCCTGGGTAGTTGGTCTCCCTATTTCACTCAAAGGGTAGACTGTACTAATCGCCTGGGGCTTTCACCACTGCAAAAGTGCACAACAACAATCCGTATGCTTGCATATGGGACTACAGCTAACATGCTTGATGAGTACTTGAAGGTTGCAGAGAGCACTGCCCTTGAGTGCTTGGAAAAATTTGTGTAAGGGGTGATTGAAGTTTTCGGCTCCGAGTACCTACGACACCCTACAACTGAAGACATGGAGCGTCTACTCCAAGTTGGAGAGTCTCGTGGATTCCCTAGAATGTTAGGTAGCATTGATTGCATGCATTGGCGATGAGAAAATTGTCCAACAGCATGGAAGGGGCAATATACCACCGGCCGCTATGGATTTCCAACCATCATCCTTGAAGCGATAGCTTCACATGACCTCCATATTTGGCATGCATTCTTTGGTGTTGCTAGGTCTAATAATGACATCAACGTGCTCAATTAGTCCCCTTTGTTTCTTGAGGTGATAAAAGGTGAAGCTCCTCGGGTTCAGTTTTCTGTCAATGGTAGGCAATACAACACTGGTTATTACCTAGCTGATGGAATTTACCCAAAATGGGCAACCTTTGTGAAGTCTAGAAATGCACCTCAACTACAAAAGCACAACTGCACAAGGTGTGTGCAGCAGAACAAGAGGGTGCAAGGAAAGATATGGAGCGTGCTTTTGGCGTTCTGCAAGCTCGCTTCAACATTGTGCGTCGTCTAGCACGATATTGGAGTAGAAGAATTATTGGACAAATTATGAAAGCTTATGTTATTTTCCACAACATGATAGTGGAAGATGAGGGAGAAATGGCTAAGGAGTCTATTAATCTGAATGCAACTCCTGGAGCATCAATTGTTTTTCCTCCAGAAGTGCAAAATGCCTCAAATAGTAACCCATGCTTCGATGATGTTCGACGTAGAAATTCTACTATCTGTGCTCACTTAGTCCACACTCAACTAAAAGAAGATTTAATTGAGCATATTTGGCAACATTTTGGCCATAGGGCTCTCCACTAGTCGTTCTTTTATAGTAATCTCATGTAAGATCTTTTATGGAATTATTTTTTATTAGCACAATTATTTAAATTGAGTAAGCTGACTTATTGTTTGTTTTATTTTTCAGAATCGTTAATATGAGGTTCATTGGCATTTCTAGCACGCTATGACGGAAGTTGTTGGGTTAGAGATGATTTTTGGCTTTTGGTGCTTCTTCCTCGATGATGCAGTTAGCTGTAACTGTATGGCTTGAGTCAAGATGTATGAATCAGTTGGTTATCTTTAGTTGGTTGTGAAGTCTTTATATAATGAGCCACAAAGATGATGCACATTGTATCTGTTTTCTATTTGTGTGTATGGAATATTAAAAATATAAATAGCTAGCAATATAGATAGTTCTTTGGACTGCTGTCTATTTGGTCGATGATGTGGACATCTCGTAGGTAGCAACTAGCTAGAACTGTTGTGGGTGGCCTAAGAGCCAAGCTCTCTTCTCTTTCATTTCCACTCTCTTCCACGTCCACGTCAGTAAAAATACTGACCAGCTCGGCTATAAGCCTATTATTATATCTGATCTCGTGACAAGAAAAAAATACAGTATGTAAAAAAAATAATGTATACTAATCCTAGTAGATCTCTGTCACCGTCGTGCGCCTCCCATCACTTTAATGAGCTGTTTGCTCGCTGCCTGTGTTTGTTTCCTCCGCCTGCCTGCCGCCCTCTGCCCCTTCACTTGCACACCTGCTCTGTGCCTCTGCTCGTCTCCTTCCCTGCTTCCTTTTTTAAAGCCCCGCCACACTCGCCATCGTCATCTCATCTCCTTCCCGGCTTCCTCCATCCAAGCCAACAGATATCGCAAGCGCTCGCGTCCAGTTCTTGGCTTCGTTGCCTCGTTGCCGCGAGAGCCAAAAAGCCTAGCTCGTCCTCCATTGCTGATGGGGTTCCCCGTTGGGTACTCGGAGATGCCCAAGCTGGTGCTGCACCTCCTCTTCCTCCTCGGCCACCTGCGCCGCCTCTCCTCCTGGCTGCTCCGCCTCGCGGGCGCCGGCGCCGACGCCGACACCGACGCCAGCTGGGCGGCGGCATCCGACGCCGACCACCCGCGCCACCCTTGTGCCGCCGCCGCCGCCGAGCGCCTGGAGGAGCACTCCCCGGCGGTGCGCTTCGACTCGTTGTCTTGCGGCGGCTCCTCTTCCTCCGGCGAAAGCGGAGAGGAGACGGCACCGCGGCCGCTGCCGGAAGGGTGCTGCGTCTGCCTGGGCGACTTCCACGCCGCCGCCGAGGTGCGCCGCGCCCGGGGCTGCCGCCACGTCTTCCACCGAGCCTGTCTCGACCGCTGGGCCGCGCACGGCCACCGCACCTGCCCGCTCTGCCGGACGCCGCTCCTCCCGCCGCTGCCCCTGCCGCTGCCGCCGTCGTAGGGATCCGAATTACCTCCTTCCTGTTGGGCTTTTGTGCAAAAAGAAGTAACCCTCTACCTCCAGTCGACCGGCTTGACCAGACCAGGTGGGTGGGTCTCTTTGGTTTGTTGTGATTTTGAGCAACTACAGGGGGCTCCGTGTCAAAGGGGTGCTCTGTTCTCCTCTGCTCTGGGAAAAGGCTAAAAATAAAGCCTGAAGAAAGTGAGCAAAGATGGTGATAGAAAAGTTTAACTAGGTTATTAGGGCAAAGCTAAATAGAAAGAGTACTTATTATATATATACATTTCCTTTTCTTCTTCTTTTTTTCTAATTATTTTTTGTTTTGTCTCCTCTGTGTGTGGTGATGATACATACATACCCTCTGATTTTCACTGTTTTGTGGGTCAGATCTTACTGTTGGAGTGGATAGTGATAGCCAATAGGGATGGCTTATTAGTTACCTTACCGGGATGAATTTGTACGGTGTGGTATGCAAGTTCTGATAATTGTGCAGCTTCAAACAACCTGGATTTGTCTTGGAGATCCAGTGCAAAGCCATTTATGTTATCTTTGTGAAGACGTATCGTGTGCTAACTGCAGAAAAGAAAGAACAAAAAGCACTGTATTTTTCTGCTTGATAAAATGAAGTATATGCAGAGTAAAACCTGGGACATGCATGGCCATACCTGGTTTCAGAGTTTTTTTTCCCCTCGATGAAAAGAAGTATATCTTTCTTTTAGAAAAAGAATAATTTCGGCCTCTACAAACAAACATACGCAGCCATAAAATAAATGAAGTATATCTATCTACTATACTTTGTAGCTGTGTATAGTGCTCGCAGAGGGTAAAGAAAGAAGTCGTATACACTCATTATTCTAAAAATAGAAGCTTTCAATTTTCAATGAGTCAAAAAATTATAAGTCTTACTAGACCTATATAAAAAGAGTACTAACATTTACAGTACCGAACAAGTATCATTTGATTAATAATCGTTAAATATTTTAATAACAAAGCTATTAGAAAAACATAAGTGTTGATAGTATTTTCGATAAGCTTAACTAAGTTTAAAAGATTTGATTTTGATTAAAATATCAAGAAATCCGTCGGCAGATATTTAGAAATTCCGTTTGGAAATTCCCAAAAAAAGGTTGCTGCCGAGTCGCAAGACGGACAGAGAGGGCCCGTCGGCCGTATTGTGGAGCCTATATAGGAACGGAACGCCAAGCCGAACGGGCTCAATTGTGTCGTCGCATTCGGAGGTGCTTGGGCCACTGGGAAAGAAAAACTCTACGAGGGCCCATTTATTAGCCCATTGGGCTCGAACAGCAGAAGCTTCTAAAGCCTGCCAACGGCAAGTTGGCCATGGAATGGAATATTCCATGTCGCGACGGCGCACGCCACGCCAGAGTCCAGGACCACGACTGCTCTGTTATGCTAGTGCGAGTACACGAGGCACGCACACACGACACGACACTCAAGAGCTCTTCGCCACAGACACTGATACGTGCAAGCACAAGATATAGCATCTCATCTCGCATGTGCACAAGCGAATGCCGCCATTTCCCGCAAGCAAAGCCATAACCGAAACCGTTAGCTACTAGCTAGTAGTAGACAGCAACTGTAATCATCAGCTGCCGTCGTCGATGGTGGCGGCGCCCAGCAAGTGCCGGCCGTCGGCGGCAGCGCTGGTGGTGGCACTGCCGGCGGGCGCACGGCGGCGGCTGCGGTGCCGGTGCTGCGAGGACACGCTGGGCGTCCCGCGCCGGCGGCTGCCGCAGCAGCAGCAGCAGCTCCCCGCCGTCCCCGGGCTGCACCTGAACCACACGCAGCAGCAGCAGCAGCAGCAGGCCGCCGCCCCTGCTCCGCACCCGCACCTCGTCCCCGCCGCGCCCAGGCCCCGGCGGATCGTGCTGGTGCGGCACGGCGAGAGCGAGGGCAACGTGGACGAGGCCGCCTACACGCGCGTCCCGGACCCCAGGATCGGCCTCACCGCACGGGGCTGGCGCGACGCCGACGACTGCGGCCGCCGCCTGCGCGACCTCTTCTCGCAGGACGGCGACGACTGGAAGGTCTACTTCTACGTGTCGCCGTACCGCCGCTCCCTGGAGACGCTGCGCGGCATCGGCCACGCCTTCGAGCCCCACCGCATCGTCGGCGTCCGCGAGGAGCCCCGCCTCCGGGAGCAGGACTTCGGTACGCAGCGCACGCACCATCTCTATTCTCTGGTTCTCTGGGGAGGATGAGGAGGATAACGCTTTGCCTTATCCACATGGTCCCACCCGTCAGCCTCTCAGACCTCCGTGGGCCGTCCATTGCATTGCAGGCAACTTCCAGGACCGGGAGCAGATGCGGTTGGAGAAGGAGATCCGCCTCCGCTACGGCCGCTTCTTCTACCGCTTCCCCAACGGCGAGTCGGCGGCGGACGTGTACGACCGCATCACCGGCTTCCGGGAGACCCTGCTCGCCGACATCGACATCGGCCGCTTCCACCCCCCGGGCACCACCACCACCGGCGACATCAACATCGTCCTCGTCTCCCACGGCCTCACGCTCCGCGTCTTCCTCATGCGCTGGTACAAGTGGACCGTCCGCCAGTTCGAGGGCCTCGAGAACCTCGCCAACGGCGGCGCGCTCGTCATGCAGACCGGCGACGGCGGACGCTACAGCCTCCTCGTGCACCACACCGCCGACGACCTCAGGGCGTTCGGCCTCACCGACGAGATGCTCGAGGACCAGATGTGGCAGAAGACGGCCAGGCCCGGTGAGCTCAACCACCGCTTCATGACCAATGGACAGTCATTCTTCCATCCCTTTACTACAATCTACTAGTCCTTTTATAACTATTATATATATGTACTAATACTTAATATATAAATATATAAGCTGCAGAATATGGAGTACACAGAGGAGTAACTTACTACTAGCTAGTAAGTTAGTAGCACGTAACTTGTTCTGCTTGTATATATACAGAGGAGCAAGCAGAGTTCCAGTGGCTTTCGATCAACCATGCATATAAAATTTCAATTAATTAATTGACTAGCTGTGCTAATTGCATTTATTCATCAGTGGTCTTTGCGCTGGACCTTCACCGTATGTGTGGGTTACACTGTTACGTGCCCACAAGCACACAAAATCATCATTCCTATGAACTACCTGGCTGTAAACTTGTATTTTCTTATGAGAAAGAAATGTTGTCTCATAGTAATTTATATTTGGGTGTGTCTCAGGCACAGTCGCCTGACACATTGCATATCCATCCGGCGACGGTGAGATCCGTTGGATCCTAATCCAACATGCAGCAGTCATTTTTAACCTCCCAATCTGCCTGGTCTTCTTCTTCCTGGCCGGCGGCCGCGCTCTCATCCTCATACTCGCCCCCGCCGCCGCCCACCGCCCCGTCCCGGGTGCTAGACCCTAGCGTCTGCCGCGGCTGCCTTCTTCCCCTCCCCCTCCGACCACGGTGAGCTCCGGCAGCGGCACCCTTCCTCTGGCCATGGCGCTCCCGCCCCTCCTTGGCCCGGCCACCACCGCTACCATCAGGACCCCTAAGCCGCCCGGCCTCCTTCCCACCGCCTGGCCGGCCTGCCTCCCCCCGGTCGGGCCCTTCTATACCCGCTGGAGTTTTGGAAGATGAGAGGGAGAGCTCGCCGGAACCCTAACGAGTAGATCCAGGAGAAGGAGGGGGACGAGGAGGAGAAAGCCGCCTACCTCACCGTAGCCGCCGCTGCCGCCACCAGAGCTGAACACGCCGCCGCCAGAGCTGAATCCGCCGCCGTTGGAGCTAGACCCGTCGGAACCCCAAGCCGGCGCGGGTGGGGGCTCGGGGAGGCAGTGGGGCGCGGGCGCAGGGAGGAGCTCGCCGGACGCGGGGGAGGATCTTGCCCGAGAGAGAGAGATAGATAGATAGATAGATAGATAGATAGATAGATAGATAGATAGAGAGAGAGAGAGGCGGGGAGATAAGTCGCAGTGCGGGAGGACGGAGGAGCAGGATGTGTGACGGGGCGTGGAAGGAGCCCCGTTGGCTTGGGCCGGGTGACTAACGGACAAGCCCGTTATTAGTCACCCATTATGGAGTATTTCTGTTTATATTTTATTAATTTGTGCACAAAGCAAAAGAAATGTTTTGAGTTGCATGGCAACAACTCATTAGAAAATGAAATGGCTATCTATTAGAAAATGAAATGGCTATCTAATTGTCCTAATAATTTTTTTCTTACTGAGACAGTTGTTTTGTGAAAAAACATTCCTTTTCTCTAACCTCCATAATTTTCCTCCACAACATAAGAAATCCTACATGGCATTATGGGAGACAACCGATGACACTATTGACATATAGCAATGCACTTCCTCTTAGACTTAAGCTGACTTACAGCTTTTTCTTATGAAACAGGAAGGGCCACAGCCCCTACTAATGATTTCATTAGAACAATGCCCAAGTTGTGTGCAAGAGAATCAAGAAACAAAAAAGATAACAAAAACATAGCTACATTTATGACTCTAACCATTGCTAAAAAACGGGAGATACCTCTTTTTTGTTTGGTGAAACATCAAGGCAACTTGCTCCTCAAATTTGACTTTGCATCACCTAAGGGGACGTTGAATTAGATTGAAGATAAGACCATTTATGGATGATCAAATGCTCCAACTCGTAACTAATAATTTCCATATAATAGAAAGGAACCGCTAACTGCCTTCCGAAAATTTCCAAGCTCCTAAAACGTTCAAATAAAGATGAAGTATGCATCCCTAGAGATAAGTAGCAATCCTTTGCGAAAGGGCAATATAAGAAAAGATGTGTTACACTCTCCTCAACATAGTCATTAGTGCATAGAACATGGCTATATGAAGGTAGCTCTATACTTGCACTTGAGAAGCACTCAGGACGGTCAGGAGACAAAAAAAATGCTTGTTTTAGCATGACGATTTCCGTAACCATTTGAAAGCATTATGAATCATTGTATGCCCAATTAGAGATTTATAAGCTTTTGTCAAAGAGAAGAGAGAGGAGACCCATATATGACTAAAGATCACCCTGATAGGTGCTATGCACATTGAGAAGTAATTGTCAAACCCTTGAAACTATTCAAAGGCTTAGATTTGATCAAATGGAGTAAGTTCTATGTGGCAGCTGCCTCTTTGGCTTTGAGTAGAGTCATCTTCATATTCTTTGCAAAAGAGAAAAGCTCCGGGGAAACATTGATTTAGGATTATGATATTCCAATTGTCATCCCAAAGTAAACAATTGGATCCATCTGAAACTATGATTGAAGCTATATCTTTGAATTAGTTGAGTTTTAGAATGTTTGACTGGTTAGAATTACTCTTCACCTAAGAATAAAATGAAATAATAATGGGAAATCTTCCTTATAAATATGTAGAACCTAATGGCTTGAATAGTGATTTACTCAAGAAATATTGACAATTATAGCCAAGGGATTCTACAAGCTCTACGATGCTTTTTCGGAAGAGAATATTTGTTTGTATAATATTGTTCCTCTTACATTACTTTAAAACCAAAAAAGCAATCCTTGAGATAATTGGACATTTTAGGCCAATTTCCCTCTTAAATTCCTCTATTGAACTTATCAATATTTTTGTAGATAATAGACACTAAGTCGTAACCCTAAATGATTATTGTCTAACGAGTCCAAAAAAAAGTCAGCATCCTTTGGCTAGATTTTAGAAGTAGCATCAGGTTACTATAGATATTCTATTTGGAGATACAAGTGGATCATGGATACACAAATATCTTGAATTTTCAGACTTGATGGCATTCTTGGACAAGTGTTTCACTGTCAGTAGAGATTTGCTCCCCCTGCACTGTTGTTTCTAACAAAACTTGCTAGAAGTGAATAAAACTTTTCCATATCACCATTTACACAACTCAAACAATCACAAAAATATTAAGTAACAAAATGCTTGGTAAGATGAATTACCTAAATAAATCTTGTGTCAAAAGACAATGCCAAATATAATAATTCCCTTATCACTAAATATTTCCTCATTCAGAAAATATATACCTTTTCCCAAACATAACAGGTGAATTGTCTACAGAAAAAAATGATACTTCTCCTATACATTGGCGTTTCGTGTGCTTTACTTGAATGAGTATATCACCTTGCTCGAGAAATTAAATACAGCATGCATAACCGGCTTGAAGCTAGATAGCTAGGAGACAATTTGTGTGTTTTTATATATAGTTTAGTCACGAAATAAAAACAAATTTTACCTCTCTTAAACTTAACCACCCCTCCTAGTAGGCCTGTAGCTACCCTGCGAAATCATGCAGCAATTGGGACCCCATAAGGTCTCTGTACGGCAGCACCGGCTCTTGCTCGTCACCTTGCAACATCAATGGTCGCTGGTGCATCATCGTCGACGCAAACGGCTGCTGTTGGAGCCCTAGGGTAAGCGACACGGCGCCGCCGTGGCTCCCGTGCATGCTCGGATAACTACTGAACACATGGTCGCCGCCGCCGGCAGTCAAAATGGAGGATGTAATCATGGAGCTGCTAGGGTTCCCAGCACTAGCTTGGAAGTGGCTATGATCTCCTCCAATGGTGGCCGCCGACGTTGTGTTCATCTGCTCAGGTTTGATGACGACGACTCCACCGCCAATGTTGCCACTACTAGGGTTTTGAGTCGCGTCTGATTTCTGATTCACTTCTTCCGTGTACATCTCCTCTATCATTGGCTTCCACAGCCGCACCCTGGCGTTGATGAACCAATTGGAAACCTAGAAAAGAAATTCGAGAGAAATTTATTTTTCATATGAAAGCATACAGATTCTGACACTGATTATTATGTTCTCTTCTACGCAACCTAAGTAGACAATGGCGACATATATATAACTGGTTCCATCAAGTATTAATTGAAGATGTGGAAAGGAAAAAAAACTGAAATCTAGTCCACACGTTCATAATATAGGGACAGATACGTACAGGTGGTGGTTGGGTGTAGTACTAGTACATAACAAGAAGTGTGTGAATTAAGCACATTATTATATATGTGTCTGCTGGTTAGCTCATCTATCTTGTACCTGACGAACTGTTACAAACAGTATGTAGCTGTCCAGTAACTGTACATATGCTGATGGAATTGGAAGGCACATGGATCATGCATAAATTTAGCAAATACTATGAGTTATATTACCTGGCTTCTTGACAATCCTGTCTGGCGCGCCAGAATGTGCTTGTCCACATCGTTTGGATACCTGCATCAGTTCATCATCATCATCAGATCGAATTATTTAATTACCGCGCGTAGTTGTTATTATAATTAATCTGAATGGAATGAATTGGTAAAGAAATGGAAATGAGCTAGAGTGATGAATGGGGGGAGGGATCGGAGGGACGACGACGTACGGGTGGAGGAAGTGCTCGAAGAGCCAAGCACGGAGCACGGCGACGGCGCGCTCCGGCAGGCCGCGCTGGGGCCGCCACGGGTAGTTCTCGATGGTGCTGGGGTGCTGGAACGCCCGCTGCTGCCGCAGACACTGGTCCAGCACCTTGAGCCTCGGCGTGTCGCCCTTGGTGGCGCCCGCCGCCGGCGCCGCCGCTGCACCAGGCCCGCCGCCGGCGCCGTCCCTCTCCCCCATGGCCTTCCTGAGCGCGCGCACCTGCGCTACCAGCGCGTCCCGCAGGCACCGGAAGTGCCGCGACATGGCGCGCAGTGCCAGCCTCGTGTACACCTGCGACGCGCCGGCTCCGGCCACCGCCTCGAACGACACCTCCACTGCCCTCATCTGCTCTCGGTATCGCCGGTACCGCCTGTCCACCTGACCATGCATGATTCATCGGTTTGCATATGTTTATGATACTTAATAACATATACACATCCACAGTGTAGATATATAAAAATTGATAAAAATGCTAAACTGAGTATAATAATTCATAGTAGTTGATCAAATGGATACTAATGATAAGGTTCTATGTGGTCATTTGATACATCGCTTTCTTATATTGAGAAAAAGAAGAAATTTGAGTAATTGACTCCTTTTGCTAGAGGACATGTACATATTTGACAAGAAGAGACAAATATTTTATTTTGGGTTAAATATTTTTTTAAGTAGTAGTATAACAGAGTAATGATAACCATAAAGTTTCTACTAGTCGGGGTAACTTTTTTTTTGAGAGGAACTACGACAGGCAAAGGCAATTGTTGTAGTAGGGAGAACTTGATAAAGGAAGAAGAATCCTGTGGAATGAAGAGGAGGCATCAAATAAAAGCAGTATATCACACATCAGGAGCTAGTATTAGTCTTGTCTGAGATAGCAAGCAAGATAGATGCCTCTAAATGGGGGTGAAAAAGCTAGGAGATAATTGAGAACAGAAGCTTCTGAAAGTACATATATAGTGGCCGTGTCACTAGCCCTCCACTACTTGCCAATGTCGACATGTGTGGATTCCTTTCGAGGAACGTAACATGAGTTGTGACCAAGAGCTCATCAAAAGGCAACAGTGATTAACAATAATGGTCCAAGAACCGACGACTACAATAATAACTGAAATTAAAAAAATCTAGCAGCTGGATGGAACTGCAAAAAAATCAAAAACAAAAAAGAAAAAGGTATGCATGCACCATATATATATGCAGTGTTAAGCAGGAGTACTACTGTTTAGTAGATATATATGGTAAAGTAACAATTACCTCCATGGTATCAATTGAAGCAAAAAAGTAGTGCAGGAATTGCTTGCTGCATGCTCTATGTGTGTAAGAGTAAAAAAAGACCGTGCACATGTACAGCTAGGTATAGCCTACCTCTTCAACCATGGACAAGAGCCTAGCCTTCCTCCTCTCAAGCTCCAAGAGATCCATGGAGCTCAGGGACGGGTGCCCCCAAAGGCCAGAGGAAGACGACGACGTCTCCACGTCGTCCCACTTGTTGCCTGCTGCTGCTTTCGGAGCTCTCTTGTTCATGGCCTGCAGGTCCCCTTCAAGGCTGCAGAACTCGCTGAGCAGATCCTGCACGGGTCCCAGGAACTTAGAGCTCCTTAGCTGGAACGGCTGCTGCATGCTCGACGTCGTCGTCGGCAGCTGGTGGTGGATAGGTAGTGCCAACGACGACACCGCCACCGACGGGGGTACGGCGCCGAATTGTGGCTCGTGATGGCCGAACAGCGACGACGACCCTCCCGCCGACGTGTCGTAGTTGTACAGGGAGAGGGAGCCCGCGGCCTGCGGCGCCCATGCCGCCACCGCGCCGTCGTCGGTGAGGACGCGGTGTGACACGCCTCCTCCTACGGGCATGCCGGTGCCGTCGATGTGGAGCCCGAGGAGGTGGTGGTGGCCGTGGTCGAAGTGGGGTTGGGGCGGCGCCTCCATGGCCACCGTGTTCGGAGGCGGCGAGAAGTCGAGGAGGTGCGGATGGTGGACGGACATGGACGATCGGCGCACGCGCCGGCCGGCCGCACCACAGTTATCTTGGATCAATTGGCCGGCGAGCAAGAGAGAGACCACACACACTGCTATACTTAGCTTTTGTAGCTGGCTAGATTGACCACCTTTTTTCTATATGACTTAAAGACTAGAACATGCAAATAAAGATGCTACCTCAAGAGTGTATACCTACATAGCATAGCTTTTGTGTGTGTACTCCCAAAATGGAGGAGAATTTGAAGGTAGGGTTTTGTGAGGGAGGTGTGGGGGTTCAAAAGTACTTCAACTAGGAGTATATTGGATATGTGGGGGCTAGCAGGAATCATTCACACCCTATTGTTGCTAACTGTTGTTTGCTGCAAAGTGATGCCTTTTTAGAAGTTGGCCTATATATGCTTTGTGAGACACTTGTTATGCTAATGCAGTTGTCACCTAGGATGTATGCATGGATATGGATCATCATCATCTTCACATGCCGAGAAATAAATTCTATGATACCTAGGCACTCTCTAGCTACCTCTGTCGGTCCCTTACCAACTCTATTTGCTTCAAATCAAATTTTGTCACATCAAAGTAGTGTAGGTACTATGTCATATATAGTATATAACATCAGGTTGCTACCATTTGATTAAACATAAGATTGTTAAGCTAAGGTGAGGATCGAATTAATAACAGTAAAGAACATGCGTCAAATGGATTTATGATCAAATAATGAATTAAAATACTGAAGCACACTACTAAATACAAAAGATGCATTTTGAGGTTTCCAGCAAAATAATAAATTGCAAAGTGTATATATATTTGGGTGTGGTGCTACATGCATCATGCGTGCATATATATTCCAATGAATTATTCGCCTTGTACATCTATGGATGGATCCCTCCGGGCGGTGGACCTGTTGGCTTCCCAGCAACTTGCCAATTGTGGTCCAAGCTTGGACTGCGACACCATTTGAATTTGCATCGCTAGCAGCTAATCTACTTGCTCTTCTCTTGGTCTCCTGTCATCTGCGTCCAGCAATGGACGCCGATGGGCCACACAGGGACGTACTACGAACATTCAACTCGAGATAATGAAACAATTTATTCATTTATAAATAAATGCTCCGACGATCCAATGTCTAAGTTTCCTGTAGCCAGAGTGCGTGACAGGAAAATGTATCTGCCCTGCAATCTTGAAAGCATCATGCAACTAATTATAATTAAGTGTCGACCAAATACACCATCATGAGGACACCCACAATAGTCAGTGCTAGCTAGTTATTGGCTCTAAGACAACTTCTTTAATAGTGCTAACTTTAGCTCATACGGAGTAGTTTTTAATATAAATAGCCACATATAACACTCTCATGTAACGTTGAAATGTGTGCAAGTGCTTAGTTCTTGGTCAAGAGCTACCTTTTTCTGTTTCAAAAAAAAAGAGCTAGCTTTTCTCTCTTTTCTATTAAAATATAAAAATGCTAAAAGCTAGCTTAAAAGTCAATTGTTAGAGCTGCCCTGAAAGACCAATAACCCATTCGGATTAATGCACCTAGGACCTAGCTTGCATTGCATTGTTCTACGTACAGTAGTACAGCATCTGTCCACACTTGTGCTGCACCTATGCTTCATGCATCATGTCCACCTCACTTAATTTCCCGTGCATCCTCATGAAGAAAATATAAACCTGCTACTGTTTAGAAATTATGGGATTGGCCATGTTTTCCAATGCTGCATTTTTTCCACTTCTTCTCATGTATATATATGTATCTCATATCTCATATATGTATAGATAGTGTAAAGTGTGAAGCTCATCAGTTGTTTGGGTTTGATGTGGTAGAATTTATCCACACGACTCACCAGAGGTCCTCACATTTTTGGCTAATTATTCATTTAGTGGGTAGCTTGTCTATTGGCGTTGACGCCACGCTATCCAGTAACTTTGTCAATATCAAAAATCTCCAGATCCAATCTCCTGGAGGCGGCCTTGAATAGAGGCAAGGTGTATGTTCGTAGGGGTGAGAAGGTTTTGCACGTGGCATTTGGGTTGTCTGTACTATATTGAAGAAAAATACTGTAAATTAGGTGCGTGCAAGGAGGGATATACTCCCCTCTATTCCAAATGGTAACTCACTCTAGTTTTCTAGATACATAGTTTTTAATATACACCTAGATATAAACTGTGGTAAAATTTTTACCGTCCTTTCTAAAAAATATACCTCTAGATATAGTTATACCTAGGTGCATGTATAATAAAAGCTATGTATCTATTAAAGCAAGGACAACTTCAATCCGAAAGAGAGAACGTGTAATTATTGGCCATGCCTGCATCAAAAGAAATTATATATATATTTCATGAAACAGCTAGCTAGCATCCAACAGCCCTCATTCAATTTTCTATGCAGAACACTGGAATTAATAAAGTGGGCACGAGCGAGGCGGCCGGGCCGGTGTGCTCAAATTTCGTGACTGTCAGCATCAGCTAGCATGCATCAGTAGTACATGTGTGTATGACCACAATGAGAAGCCAGTTATTACTACACTAGCATTTTCATTGTGCATTGCGACTGCGGAAAAATAGAATCGGTGGAATATCCATTGTATTGCAGTTGGACATCATGAGCTGATTATACGGGTACATCTATATCTAATAATAAAAAGGTAAAATTTCAGGTTCTTTGTTTTCGTCCAGCCCATTCTAATCTGGCTCAACTGTCCTGCCCACTCACTCACGTCCGGCCCACTCGCGAGGATGTGCACCGTGAGGCATGCTCGCGTCCGGCCCACTAGCGACGCCACGAAGCGCCGCGCGGCGGCGGATGAGAAGGAGTGCGTGGAGTTCCCCGTGGAGACGCTCAAAATCCCGCAGCCCTCGCCAAATCCCTCGCACCGCCCTCACGTGCCTCCGCGCGCGTGCCACTGTCGGTGCCGCCAACACCACCGCCTTCTGCTCATCTCCGACGACGTCCACACCGTGCTTGCCCCGACCCACCTCCCACGCCGCACCGAGTCGTGGAGGCACCGACGTCCGCGACGCGCCAAGGTTCTCCCCCCCACCCCCGCCCCCCGCCCCCGGCACCGTGCCATATCCAGGATGCGCCGCCACAACGGTCTTCGGCAGGATGGACGAGCCACCTCGATGACGACCAGCACATCCGCGACACGGACCCCAGAGCACCCGGCCTCACCATCAGCCTCGTCCATGCATAGGTCGTGCAGGGCCTCGACGAGCACCTGCAGGAGTGCCGGGACACCAAAAACTTCTTCATCAGAGCCACAACTCCCCCCTCCCCCTCCCTCTACCGCCAGCTTCCAATTCCAATCCTGGTCCATGCCGCCGCCGCTGACTGCTACGATTTCTGCGAGCTCAGCCGCCCTGCCCCACAGGTAATCCGATCCCCTTCACCCCACGGCCATGAAGGGGGCACTTTTACTTTGTTCGGGGGTTGTAATAGTGGGGTGTTCCTTGAGCGAGGAGTCAACAATGGCATGTGCCCACTAGCATACGTTTCTTTGAACTCCAATATGTTTTCAGTTGTTTTTTTGTTATGAGATCTGGCTAGCTATTTTTAGAGATCAAAGTTGTACACATAAGTTTCAACCACTGGTGTCCAATACTGATAACAAGTATGTGTTTCCAGTTGCCTACAAGTTGTTTGATGAATTGCCTAGCTAGATTCATGATGCAAGCAAATTAGGCGGGATTCCTGATTAGAGGGAGGTATTGTGCAAACCTGCATTGTCATGCAACTGGAATCCTTTTAGATAATTTCTTACCATTTCGCTTCTACATTTAGTGACACAGAAATAAAAGCCAGTCTAGGTGAGCTAGACAAGGTGCAAGGCAGGGTGATCGCATAGCTGCAAGGGTATTGCTCCAGTTTAATCCTCTTGTTAGCTTGTCGCGTTTAATCCTCAAAGGAAAACCAGAATCTTACTATATGATGTTTATTGCCTCTGTGCTAGCTGATGGTTAAGATTAGAGATTCTGAGGAGCAGCTTGAGATGGTTGGTGTCCCTAAATAACACTTGGATACATTGTTATTGTCTTGTCTGTTAAAGTGGATATGAAGAATCAATACTTTCTGTACTATTTCTTTTTTGCGAAGCTCTGAACTATTTCATTTTCATTATTACTCAGATGCGAGCTACTTGACTGCACCATGGCTATCATTATCTAACACCTGTGAGTACTATCAGCCGTGAGGGGCTACTATTTAATTGTAACATAAGCACTCCCCCCTAAGCAGGTAGCATAGAATAAATTGAATGTTAAGATAGCAGAACCGATATTCAGGTTCCGTGATGTTGAACCAAACAAGGTATTCAAAATATCTATTTAGTCTACTTGTTGCCAAGACTGGATGCACACTTTATGTTTGGTTGAGCTTAAGATATGGCCATGCCCTAAAATTTGAGCTAGGACTAAATGTGATGCCAAAAATTAGTAAGTACTAAAATTGCTCTTATTGGATGGTATTTCACAAATAGTGCCGGTTATTTCCATGGCGATGGGAATAAAACCGTTTTTACAAAATGATCTGACTCTGGGACTTGAAGCTAGGAATAAGTTTTCAAAAGTTTATCTATGTTTGGGTGTACCAGTACCAACTAATCATCTGTAACATATGGATTAACAGACTCTACATTCTTGTCATTTAGGCCATCTGAGACTCATGTGGCCTAGGCCTTAGCAGTGCGTTGCAACGGAAGCACGGGACACATAGTTTATTAAATGGTCTTAAATTTGGAGATGACTTAATTTATAGTGGACAATATTACTTACTTTAACCATGCTTAAACAAATCTTTAAATAAAACAACAAATTATAAGCATTGAAAATAATTTTTTTGAGCAACCACTGAAAATAAATTAAACTGAGACTTAATTGTTTGCTTATTTTGACCCGAATCTTGAAATAAGAGAGGCCCTTTATGGCCTTTCGGCCTGCTGAACGACCGCGGGGGCCTTAAGCATGGTTACCTGGGCCTGGGCCGTGCACCCACATTGGGTCACGTAGGCCCGCCGGCCTGCTAAGGCTTGGCTCAATCTGAGCCATCTAATCCCATCCGACGGCCGAGGACACGCTTGTGCGGAACAACCTTCGGCTCCCCCAAACCCTAGCTCATTTCTTTCCTTCTCCCTTCGAGAGAGGAGCATCGGCGCGGGTGGTCGCTGCAGGCTTCAGGACGCGCGGGGCCAGACTGAGGGGAGCCCCTCATAGTGAAAGTAACTCCTCATTCTCTCACATTCACTTTTGCACTCTCTTTCCGCATCTTAAGATGAAGTTTTATCTTGGATTGTCTTTCATTTCCAAACAAACTTTTGTAGAAATTTGTTATTTGTTCCTTCAACTCCTCAATCTTTTGCGAAGATGTTTCCCTCCTCTTCCTAGGATCTAATCAGACATTTCGTCTTTCTTCTATTTGCCACTTCAGGGAAGTAAGGCCCTGTTTGGTTCACGAATGATTCAGTTTAACTCCCATCACATCAATGTTCCCTAACCTGAAATTTTGCCTTTTTATTATTAGGTATAGACGTACAGGTTCTCCACGTACAAAGCTCAAGAAACAAAATAGGTAACAAAGAAAATCAACAAGATTATACAAAAGCTTCTAGCCATAAATCTATATGAGGATGTAGCCGCTGTCTCGAAAGCCATTCTTCCGAGGCCACGTTGTTTCATCTGCTGATGCCAAAGTTGCTGGTCATGACCTCTAGCAGCAGCTTGCGGAAGTACAGGACGACGTAGGAACAAGTGGCAGGTGGACGTGTAATTTTGCAAGGTCATCAATGAGAATTTTTTAAAAAACTAATATCCATGGACAAAGCCCTCATTTGTTCTAAATGTCTTTGTCCACATTTCTTCTATAATAATAGTAAAATAATATAGGGACTTTGTTCATCGATAAAACTTCTATCCATGGACAAAGCCCTCATATTATTTTAAAAAAACTTATATGGATAAAAGTTTTTAAATTTTTTTGACACCGGAGCGCTTCTGTCCTCCGAATTTACCATTAAAATTTGGTAGACTTTTTTTCTCCCGTTGTATCGTATGGGCATATTTACTAGTAAGATTAAAACCCCATGTGGATAGACAATACAGTATTATTCCTATTTACTCTAACATCTCCCCGCAGTTACAGCTGCAGCACTACAAACGGTGAGACTGGAGAAGAAGCTGACAAGCTAACATCCCCCTGCAGTCAGATAATAACGGTTGATGCATCACATATTCTAGGGCTAGAGAAGAAGCCAATGAGTCCTCATGCAATGTGGTAGCCCTTTATTTGTGCCGACGTCGAGGTAGCTGAGCGTGAGCGCGGAGGAGCTGTGGTCAAGGATGTCATGCTAGAGCCATGGTTAATGTAGCAGTCAAGGTAGCCAATGTCGAGGCGGTCACGCACCGCACAGAGGCCGCAGGCGCAACGATGTGCCATGGTGCTATGGTGGCAATGGAAATGCGTCGTGGTAGTCGTCGTGGAAGGGGGTGATGCCGAGGTCGACGTAGTCAGGGCAATCGAAAATGTAGACGAAGACAACAACACAATCATGGAGAGTTGATGTAGTCAAACTGCCAAGGACGAAGCGTGCGATGGGGTTGCCAGCCCTGGCAACACGTTGTGGACAAAGGAACACACAAATGTCGCCAATAGTGGATGTACGATGTAGGGGGGCTCAACCATGCATCAACGTATGAGGGACTAGCAGAGAAGGCCTCGGTGATAGTTGCAGTGTGCAGAAGGGTTGGGGTAGAAGATGCTAACATAGCACACAGTTGTTGGAGTAGACAAAGTAGGTGGGGACGAGACGACGACGTTGACGGCGTGATTGTTGTGCTAAATGAAGAAGAAGCTGGGCGAAGGCGGGCCATCGAACCTGAAGGTAGTAGGGGCAGGAGCGAATGCTTGGGAGTGAGCAGTCCGAAAGTGAGGCGCAACATGCAGCGGGTAGAGCTCCTAGTTGACGACGAAGATTCAATCAGCAAGACGAATACCTTGTGTAGACATATGGCGCAACAAATATTGCACAACACGGCCATCGATGCATAGGGGACAATGATGTAGATGCATCGACGAAGCAGACACACTGGTGGCGATGCTAGGGCCCGATGAGGCGGCACGGCAGCAACCCTATTGCCCAAGAAGATGCACATACTTTGAGTAGCACGTGAGGTCGACAGGCGATGGGCGACTCAACCCTGATCAGTAATCTGGAAAACCAAAAAGATACAACAACAGGGGATTACAGGTGTACCAAGCAATAAACCCCAGCTTCTGTTCTCCTATTTTTGCCTCTCTCGTGCACACACACAGAGAGAGAGAGAGAACATATTGGGAGAGGAGAGGCGGAAGGGCGATGCGGGGAGACCTAGAGGCGACGAGGGAGGCAGGACCCAGCTGACGGTGGAGCGGCATGGTCGAGCAGTACTCCAGGCGATAGTGCCGCCCGACGCGCTCATCCTGAGTGGCAGTGCGAGCCGCCAGAGTCGGAGGAGTGGGGAGGCATGGGACACACAGTGGGGACAATAAGCATCATTGTTGACGGGTGGAGGGGCAGGTCGTCGTCCATCATATGGAGGCTTGAGTGCTGGTGCACTACCCTAGCATTTTTTTCCGCGACGAAGGAAACCGTCAGGGAAAGTACCTAAAACCGTCAGGAAAGAGGTTCCGTGACGGTTACTGTCAGGGAAAACTGACAGGGAAAGTACACCTTTCCTAATGAAAAACTGTTAGGGAATGATTCCCGACGGTTGCTACCGTCAGGAGAGAGTTTCCCCCATCGGTTTTTCTTTTTCCGTCAGGAGAGAGTTTCCTTGTAAGTTATAGTACCGTCAGGAAAGGTTTAAACTTTCAGTGTCACCTATAGTCCCGTCAGGAATGGTCAAATTTCCCTGTCAATTACAGTACCGTCAGGGAAGGTTCAAGCTTTCTATGTCGGTCAACAACCGTCAGGGAAAGCTTATTTTTATATTATCCATAAAAGCTCATTTAACTATCAAATAGTTGATTACTTGATCCTTTTAACCACAGACCAGCCAGCATAAAATGTGACACTCAATATCTGATACATATAACTCAATTGTCTAATACATATAATCATCATTCAAGTTGTTCATACATTAGATAGTTCGATGGTCAACAGATCTTAAGCTACATTCTAAAGGCCTTGCAAAATAAAGCAAGCAAACCCAAGTTACAATACTATAGTTCACGTAACTAACATATATGAAATAGAAATTTGGCAATTGCTACTTCCTACATGCTAGGGTGAGTCGCGGTCATGCGGGGTTACACGTGGAGTACGCAGATTGGCCGGGTGCCACATGGTGGCTCGATGTTGGGGTGGACCTAGCCTGGGCCACCACCACGACGCCGTGGGATGGGGCGACGCCTAGCGTCCTTCATGACGAGCACAAAGAGGTTGACGAGGTGGTTCGGTGTCACGAGAAGGCCCAATCTACTGCTTGACACGATGACAAGGATGGCAGTGGGATCAATATGATCCGACACCTAAAGGGGTGCCCTGGATGGAGATTGCTCTCCCCGAGAGGACGCGATGTGGAAGCTGGTGACGGCTAGGGTTAGGATCTAAACCTAGACTCATGATATAATGTGGGGAAATAGAATTGATGAAATATTTATTAATTGTATTGCATTCGGCCTCATGGACTGATTATATAGGGTACATAGGACTAACAACCCCACGTGGGTAGATATTGTTATACTATTCCTATTTACTCTAACAACGACCATATATGCATCAAGCTAGAGTCATATATATGTATTACGTAGTAAGATGAACTAAGAAATGAGAGGAAAATAGTATTTTTTCTTTTGTTTTCTAAAAAATATTAGAGTAAGATTGCGTTTGGTTTGGGGACAAGAAGTTGGGGCCTGTCCATTCTAGTTTCCAAGGAGAGAAACATCTCATGTCTGTGTTTGGTTGAGGGGACGAGAACACCTCTATTTTGTGTTTGGTACGAGGCATAGTGAGATTGAGGATCATCTTCTTCTTTATATTCTCTCCACCGCTAGGTTGTGAATCCATTCTTTGCCTACCCATCTGCTACCTCCCCCGATGGCTACCTTGTCCGCCGCCACCCCCGATCCCGACCATCGTGGCCCTCACCCAAGCTAAGCCCACCTTCCTCTTCTCCTCGGCCACCATGGGCTGGAGGCCAAGGTCGAGGTCGTCCGCGCCTGAGGCTGAGCCTGCCACTTTTGTTCCTCCTCCTCAGCCACAAGTGATCGAGCTCATCGTGCTAGGGCCGAGCTCACCTCCTCTATCACCGTGTTGACAATCTGCCTACCCTCCTCCGTCACAATAGGGTAGGGGTAAGGTCCAAGCTTGCACACCTCCCTTCCTCATGCTCCATCACGAGTAAGCTTATGTGCGCTGGGTACAAGCTCTCCTCCTTCGGCACCTGGGAGGCAGGAGGAGGGGGAAGGTGTGGTATTGCAGGGCTTGGCTATGATGGGGTCAACAAAAGGGCATGGCTAGCAAGGGGCCACGATGTGGAGCTAGGGAGCAAGCAGTGGTGGTGTGAGCAAGCATAGGGGACGAAGAGTAATGCTGTGAGAGAGGGACGAGGTCGTTCCTTCTGTCTAGAGGGATGGAGCTGCTCCGAGCTGCCCTCAAATCTAAGGAAATATTTCCTTTGAGGGATGACCCTGTCCCTCAACCCTCCAAATCCAAACACCACATCGAAAGAAATTCTACCCTTTATCTGAATGTCACCTAAATTACACCGATAGTCTTTAAACTACTATGTTATTCTTATTAATTATCTAGACATATACAAACTACGAAATTGTAGATCTAGATCCCTAAATTATTAAAGTGCTCCAATCAAGTACAAACTAAAGTAGCCATATCTTTGCAAATTAGTCGGTGTGACGATTCACCACGGAGAACCAGCATGTGGGGTCCACATCCCATAATTATTCCTAGATATAGTTACTCAGCAACCACTTGTTATATATACTCCATCTGTCCAAGAAAGAATGCAATTCTAGCATAGTATCATGTTTTAATATTTTAAGTTTAACCGATTATAGATAAGAAAATATTAATAGTTATGATATCAAATAAATACCATTAGATTATTAATTATAAAAAATATTTTTATAATAAATTGATTTTGGAACCATAAGTGTAAATATTATTCACCAGAAACTTGTTCAAACATAATTCACGTATGTAATTTATAGTTGCATTCTTTTCGAGACACACGGAGTAACGTTTGAGCTACCCATGGAATGAACGTGAATAATTCCACGTGCGCTTATAGTCTCCGCTTAAAGTTACATGGTGTAGTATCATCTCCATGGATTGGTCCCATCTGGATGGATGGATGGACATGGATGGACCACAAAAAAGTTGTTGGAGCTGGGCGCATCAAGGGCCCTGCACGGCTGTACGATGATGGCTACGGATGAAATGACCTGCCTGCCTGCCAAGCCAATGCCCAAGGTTTCACATGTGGCTAAAATTGTGTGCTCGCGTCACGTACCTACAGAACCAAGCAATCTAGCTAACTATGGGGCCACGGCCATCTTCCTGGCTTTAAGGATGAAAACAGACGAGATAAATTCCGCTCATTCCGTAACTGTATACCATTTTTTTCCTGACCGTTCTCGTTTTTTCCGAAAAAATACGGAAATGAGACCGAAAACGGGATGGGGTGCACCGGGACCGAGACCGAAAACGGGATGAGGAGTTTTCCGTCTATATTTATGGTATCTCGTTTTCATCTAGGATGATTCCGTTTTTATCCCATTTTTAGCTTAGCCAGGGTGAGCCCAGCATGTTGTTCACCAGTTCCCTGTTTCTTGCTGGCCGGCCAAGTCCGCAGCAAGCTCAGCGGCCAGCGTGCACGTATGCATCGTAGCTTTTGCCAATCATCCATTCACGGTTGGCCCACGCTCCGTGCTGTTGCCTCCCTCTTGATCTCACACAACAACGACGAGATGAGTCTGGAGACCATTGCTTGGTGTGCGTGTGATTGTGTGATGCTATTGATGCTGTACTCGTGTGTGATTGTGGGATGTGCAAGGGACTGTAGGCAACCACGCACCACCACGGCACCATGCATCAAGCAGCACAGCCTTGCCATTGGTTACGTGAAGCCGTGAAGGCAGAAAGCATGCACATTTTGCTGTGGTGCATGCAGATCAATAGGCACCACACAACAAGCACAGTACTAGCAGCTTTACATGTGTGAGTTATAGAAATATAGAAGAGTTTTTGCTCCCGTGGTCCTCTTTTCAAAGGTTGCACGCATCTTAAAGCACCTAAATAATTAATTAAATTAATTAACGTTTGGATTTGGACTCGGGTTGACCCAGTCCATGTCCAAGCCCATGCCCATGCCCATGCCCAGTCCACTCAATCCATAGCATTAGTTAGACGATTGTTTCTTTGA
This sequence comes from Saccharum spontaneum, assembly GCA_022457205.1. Classification (NCBI taxonomy): domain Eukaryota; kingdom Viridiplantae; phylum Streptophyta; class Magnoliopsida; order Poales; family Poaceae; genus Saccharum; species Saccharum spontaneum. The sequence continues at coordinate 1,953,827 of CM039615.1, read as the reverse complement.
TCCACAATACACGGAGGTGCTCGGCGCTGGAGTTGCGCATTGACGCACATCACTCCTATCTCCCTCCCTCCCCCTTCATTTCTTCTCTCATTGGAACACCTGAACTGGAGAGGTGGCCGGCGCTGGCGACGGCGGCGACACCAGCCATCGAGTTGCCTTCCTCGCTTTACATCCCCCACTCTACGATGGTCTTGTAGTGCGGACTGCGGCGGCTGCGGGTGTCGGTCGGTGACGGCGGCGGCTCTGCAGGGCTACGTGCCGATCTACTTGGGCATCCCCCGTTCTGAGCTGGTCTTGTAGTGTGGGCGGCGGCGGCGGCGGCATAAGCGACGGGCGACGATCACCTGGATCACTCTGCGTGGTGGCCACAGCCTCCGCCGCCTCTCAATTGCCAAGAGCTCCAGTGAGCCACACATATATCGATCTTGATCATTTTTAGTCAGTTTAGCATTGTCTTACGTGATGAGAAATTTTGCGATGAGATGGTTCAGGGAGGGTTCACGTTCATTTCCTGAGGCAACATTGATGTAAATTTCTAAAGTAGGATTAGGTCAGTGATCCCGTGTAATTGATACTTATGTGCTGGCTGCTGGGACTGGGATAGGCTTAAATTTTGAGCTGTTTGCTTAAAATTTAGAACCAAATTTTACAGGATCAACCCCTCTTGGCTTTACCAGCTTTTGTGTGGGAAAGGAATTTCTCTGGAAATGCTTCAACTGTCAGCTTAGCCTGCATAATTGTTAACCTTTTGTAAAATCAAAGGGGAGATGGAATGATCCTGTTGAAATATCTTTTTCTTTCCTTTTGGTTGAAGTGATGTCTCCATCAAGCGTTGCCGCGACGACCTCGTCAACAAGGCCGCAGTCTGTTGGCTCAACTCCAACAGCCATGACACAGAGCCCCATCATCTCAGCAACGCCCTCCTCAGCAAGCTTCGTCTGCGTCATTGCGAATTCCAGATAGTCAAGCACTACCCTGAGCAGTTTCTGATCATCTGCTCTGAACCGGAGATCAAGCAGCGTCTGCTGGACCGGGGGGGCCTCTCTGATGGGGGCCGCAACTTCCACTTTGCCCCTTGGAGCGAGCGATGCAACGCCACCAACACAAACTGGGAGTTCCGCGTCAAGGTGCGCATCGAGGGCATCCCTGTCCACTGTTGGGCAGAGGATGTGGCTGCACGGGCGCTCGGGAGGAGCTGCGCAGTGCACTACCTAGAGGAGAAGACACGTCGTCGCGAGCGCACCAGGACCTTCGACCTGTGGGCATGGTGCCGTGACCCCTGCGACATCCCCACCGAGGTATGCCTCACGGTCACTGAGCCAGACAGAGAGCTACCGCCGACATCCGTGGCGCCTCCACACTATGACGAGCCTGTCGACCTCAAGCACGGCCAAGTCTACATCCTACGCAACCACTTGGAAGTAGTGGAGGATCTGTCCTTCTTGCAGGGCCGTGGCAGGATTGGTGGCCCTCCAAATCGCAAGCCGCGCAGAGACTTCATCTGGACCTACGGTGCGTCCGACACGATCGGTGAACGCCTCGCTGGTAGGCAGGGAGACGACCGTGGTCGGGATATGGGGCGGCACCAGAGACAGGATGACGACGACTACGATCATGGGCGCCACAACCAGGGCACCCGTCGCCACCGCAGCGTCACCAGCTGGGTCACGAACCCGCGCTGTAGGAGCAGGGTGGAGGACTGTATCAGCTCCAATATGTGGCGTGGAGGAGGAAGCAGAGTCGCTCCGGAGCTTCACCAAGCACCAACCATGGTCTAGAAGGTGAAGGCAGCCAATGAAGGAAAGAAACAGAAGAAGGTCTCCTTCGCAGACCCCATCGCAACTGAGCTCAAGCCACCCAAGCACATCCTGCAAGATGACAGCATCGTGCTCATCAAGGGTGACCATGAAAGTCAATTCATACCTCCCTATGTCCCCCCTATTGATGATATTCTTGAAGGGGAAACATGTTTAACAATTGATCCTCCGTTTCCATCACACACAGCGGTGGAGGCCGACAAGGAGTATGTGCAGGAAGACAACACCATCACGAGCAAGGATCAACTCAACATGGAGACTATGGCAAATGGAGCAGTTGAGACTGAAAGGATGCAACCGGCGCTGGCCCAGACTCTCAAGCTGATGGAGATGAAGCTTGCCCTACCAGACAACAATCTGGTGAGTCAATCCACATCAAATCGGCCTATTACAGTAGATGTGCAGGATGACTCAGTAGTAAACAATGTTAGCATCCCAGCCCATTCCAATCTTAGGGCTAATCATGTAGATGAATTAGAGGATGGGCACATAGTTAATCATGTCGAATTCTTAGTGGAGGGACAAGTCGGGTCACTTATGAATCTAGCACACGAACAGGCAGATACAACCCAGTTGACTACCACCTCAAATGATGAGATTACAGAGTCCACTGTAACCAATGGCCACACTTCCACCTCTGTTCCTGAACCTACCGACATGATAGCAGCGAACCAAGAGGGAACAATGGGTGATATCAGTCCAACGCACAATAGGGTTTCACCCACACATGCCCAATCTGTTGATGAATTTCTAGAATCAATTTCTTTACCATTGCAACAACCTTTAATTCAAGAGGGGTTTCAGACGCCTCATGCACAAGTAGTGAATACGTCTCAAGGGCACCCACATAATTCAACACAAAGGAAAAGCACTAGGCTTGCAAAAAAGGCAGAGTTGAATGTAGGCAAAGACACAACCCAAGTTGCACAAGACCTGTTGATTAGGAAACTAGGGGACCTATCGGGGGAGGAAATTAATCATGCTGAAACTGACTTTGATTTCTATGCACAACACTTTGAGAGGCCGATTGACAAGAGCAAGATGGAGGCCATACAGGTGCTGATCGAGCAGGGCAACAAGAAGCTGAAGAAGAGCAGCACCAACAGGAAGATGACTGCTCGAGTGGGACTGGATGCCTAGATGGGCTTCCAGCACAAGTAGACTCAGTTATCCATGTTAGCCCCTCTGCTCACAGAGGGTTGGGCCAAGTGCCCAGTGTATCTTAGAGCCATACGTGGCATTTGCGGGCCAATCGGGCCCATGTTGTTAGTGGAATTTGCGGACGAACCTACCATTTGTACCTGCTGGCCCAGTAGCCTTCGGCAAACTGTTTGTAATCTTAAGACCTGGAGCGGATTCGGCCTGCTGGCTCCGGCCATCGGGGGACATGGCCCAAAATGTGGTTTTCCTACCTTCAGCTGGCGCATCTGGAGGAATTCTGATGGCAGCATCTGAACGTTTCTTTCGTCTTGACAACACCCACCGGACGGCCAACACGGTTTCAACAACCCTGACGATGCTTCGCTGACAGGAGTATATGGGCCGCAAGCAGACATTGAAAAGGTCCTATCCATGCAGGAGATCACAGGCCTCAAGCAGCTTATGCTCCCGGCATGGCTCATACTAGGGGATCTTAACTTATCTACCGGGCACAAGACAAGAACAACGACCGTCTAAATCTACTAATGCTAAATGGTTTCAGATCTACAATAGATAATCAGTTGCTGGCACCGATCCAGCTGCAAGGAAAAAATAAACTTGGTGTAATGATTAACACTTTCTTTGTTTGCCTGAGTTGGTTGTTAGTAGTGGAGTGCTAGTTGGGTTGTCTGACCAAGTTGGCTTGGTAAAGTTTACCGGAGCGTCGAGTAGTGTGAGGTTGTTAGTGGTGAGTTGGAGTAGCGTGAAGTTGTATGGGATGAGTGGGTACACTCTCCACAGTTGTGTGGTTTTTTTGGCCTGGTTTCCACTCAAAAAATTGGGCCGCCACTTTGTTTTTTTTTCAATCGTCTAATAAAAATAGCGGCAAAGCTTTTGCCGTCCTTTCGAAAAAAAAAGATAAATTGTATGAGTTGTTAGTAGTAGTGTTCCAATTTAGAGCATATGCAGTGTAGAATTCCTGCAGGTTGATATTGTGCCCTTTCTAGGCATCACTTCAACCAATTAATTCAGACTGACAAGGTTCGAACATGTTTACCAAGTCACCGTGGCCGTCACCCGTCGCGTCTGCCGACGCCAACCCCCGTGCCCCCCGTCGCGAGCTGAGGAAGGCAAACCGGCCGGGATGCCGGGGAGGAGGATGTGGCGCAGCCGTCCTGGGGAGGTAGCATCGTCTGCTCGATGGAAAGCGCCGCCGCCCCCGCCCGTCCGTCCTCCCGTTCTGAGTCTTCGAGAAATGACCGTGGGTGACTGCGGATCGATAGGAAGAGGAGAAATCACTCCGGGCTGAGTCGACAGCGGGTAGGGTCAGCCCCAGTCACATCCAAACGAAAATAATTTAAATTAATTAATCAGGCGCTTCAAGATGCGTGCAACTCTCGAAAACAGGATCACCGGAGCAAAACTCAATATAGAATTGTGTTACTAAATGTGTGGCAAGCAATTCCGGCTTAAGTTCCCGCTTTCCATCTATTTTCCAATCATATTTACCTGTTTTCGTATAACTGTTTATCCCGCTACCGTTTCTGCTCTCGGCTATTCCACTCCCGCTCCCATTTCTGTTAAAAAAAAAATGAAAACAAAAACAGTTAAGCTATTTTCCGTTTGTTTCCGTCCGTTTTCATCCTTACCTGGCTTGCCTCCTCAGAGAAAGCATATGAGCTAAGTTGTGATGAGTCACTCCGGACTCAGCGGCGTTGGATGCGTCCTTCTTTGATCAACACTCCAATTAACCAATGACATGCATTCCAATGCGCCTGATCGAAACCAAAGCCAGCCTCGGGTCGTTCTATCGCTCAGTCCGACAAGCAAAGGGATGGAGGAGATCTAGTACATAGCATCATCATGCATATGCATCGATCACAATTCACACACGCACAACATATGTAATAATACATATATATCTATATAAATATAATCAGTTTTGTTTTGCCGTCACTTGGGACCTAGCTAGGATTACGAACTGAAGCATGCTGGCCTACACTACATACCATGTTTATGAGACATAGTATCATGGTACAGAACAAAAAAAAAACACACATATATAAATATATATATAATTTCTTGGCTCCAATCTGCATATACTATATAGTGTGTATATATATGTCCACCGCAGCATCAGAGGGTGCACCTGTGAACAATACTTTGAATTCATTATCAACGGGTGATGATACGGTGCTTGAGGAGCCGTTGTGGTTGTATAATGGTTTAGATCTTTATTGTCGAGTGTAGCGGTTTACAGCCTGTTCGCTTGGGTTGAAATCTGGCTGATTTGGTAGCGAACAGGCTGTTAGAGTTGTGAAACGGTGTGAGTTGAGGTCTCAATCCAACCGTTCGCTCTCTATATAGTACCTTTTGATACTCTATTACGCTGTAATACCTAGTTTAGGTTTCTTCTTATTTTTAATATAATCGGCAACCCTCTACCTCATTTTTAAAAAAAAATATTCATCACCACTAACAAATATAACCAATGACAACAAACCAACATGTGCCCCATGTGCATGCACCGTTGGACTACACACGCATCCTAATAAATGTGCATCCAATGGTCATGCACATGGGAGCACATGTCTTTAAGGGCAAATTTGCATAGAGTTCTCTCCTATTGCACACGCATCCAATGTGCATTCAATGGTGATGCACCAGGAGCACATGGTGTTGTTCCGCCGATTGCACCTGACCGGAACTACATTTGCAAGCATGTATATACACGTTATTTTTGTGTAACATATAGGTTATCCATGATCAGATACACATGGGCAGCTTCGTTGAAAAACTCACTCAAACCGGTCATTCCACCAGTCGTCATTGGGGTCGAAGTCCAGGTCTTCCAGGGCAAGACCATCGACGTCGAATGTGGTCACGACGCCGGCAGTAGCATCTCCTCGTCGACGCCCCACAGGTATGGGGTGGTGATCGACGTACCGGCGCCGTTGCTCCCGATCGTGGTCGCCCCGGCGAGAGCACTCCCGGCGGCTGCAGCACCGTCGCCACCACCCACGCTGATGAGCTTCTTCTTGCTGTGGTGCATGTTCCAGTGGAGATGACAACTGTGGCTGCACTGGTTGAGGCCGGCTTGCATGATGATGCCACGCAGGAAAGTTATTTTCCGAAGGACATGTGCCTCCATGTGCATGCACAGTGAGATGCACAACAGAGCATGCACATTGGGGCATGTCCTACATGCACCATACTGCTGAAAATTTATTTAATTTTTTTGGTATCTTAACGACCTTAAATTGACAAATTAAAAACTAGAGAGTTGTAGATCTTTTCGAGAGCTACAATTTTCATATAAAAATTATCTTCATCTGAGATCTTATAAAAAAGATACGATTTTTCTAAGGTTGCATCTCCGCACCAGTCTGGTTGGCGCGGCGCTAAAATGCTGCCTTGCCAACGGAAGTGGCATGTCAAGGTTTTTTAGCTGGCAATCGCTGTCCACTGTGGCAGGGCAGATCGTGCCGCGTTGATGCATGTGGCGCAGTAGCGTGTTTTGGCCGCGCCGGGGACTTAGACGCGGCCAAACCGGTTAGATTCGAAAATAAAAATAGCATGTCAATAATTGTAATTGTATTAGAAAAGGCTTAAAATAAAAAATTGTTTTAAAAAGCATGTCAATAATTGTTTTAGAAAAAGCTTAAAATAAAAATTTGCCACTAGCATGTCAATAATCAGGATGCAAGGAAGAGTCCTTGCGATGTCAACATCACGCGTGGTACGTTTAGAGCCTTATAGTCGCTACAGACCACCTATAATGCAGGGGAACAAAAGGAGAGGACAGGGGAACTAGAACAATGGTTGGCGACCCGGGCAACAAACCTTAGTGCAAAGGGGGAAGAAAGCCGCTACTGTTTTAGATGGATGGCTAACGCCGATTTTACTGTTGGAAACTGAAATGTACTGTTGTAAACTGGAAGGACATTTTGTCTTTACGCATGCTCCAACATCGAAATAGACCTGGCACCACGTTCTAGGATATGGTTTATGGTCTTCCATGTCCATAAGGTGGAGGTGGTGCCTACCTCTACATTAGTGTCCCCATCAATGGTGGTCACCATACGGGTGATGCACGTCTATCGTCTCCATAGTACCATACGATGCTTGATGTAATTATATATGTCCGCATTCGGCAACCATGGAAATGAATTACCATTGCCGAGTAGCTATGAAATGACAGTGATGATGAAGTATCTGCACCGGCTCCACTGACGCTCCGGCGGTGATATTCACCAGGTATAAAATAGCGCGCGGGCAGGAGAGAAAATACTTCCACCCAAAATTTCCATTCCCTGCCCTCCCCTCAGGCGAAAAGCTCTCCTCAGGTTCGAGATGCTCCTATCCCCCACTCGATGTCGAGCTACCCCTCCCCTCCCCCTCCCCCGCACGCTCTTCGCCATCCCTCGCGCTCGTAGCACCGTTTGTTGTTGGCAGAAGGGTTGCTGGCGAACAATGCTGCGAGCGCAAGGGATGGCGTAGAGCGGGCAGAGTGGGGAGGGGCAGCTCGACAATAAGGGAGGGATAGGAGCATCTCGAACCTGAGGCCACGAGGCATCGACCTCACCTCTCACTAGTGGTCCTCCTATCCATCGGCTCAAGCTTGTGGCACTCGCATCCGACTACCCGCTCGCTGTCCCACACGATGAGCTCTGAGGTAATCAAAATTAGCTTTGGAATTGTGGATTTAATTTAAAATTTTCTTTGGAATGCTCTGGATGTTCTTGAATTATTGTCAAATTTGGGTTGTAGAAACTTAAGTAAACGTTGGTGGTATATTCTAGAACTATGTGTGGTCTGTTGCATTACTTGTTGGTCGACAAAGAGTTCTTACATAGATAGGTTGTGCACCTACGCATTGTTTCTTATTAGAACCTATACAACCAAATTAGGATGATGTGCACTACGAACGAAGTAGTAGCGGCTAATGGTTGCTAGAATCATTACACTCTACCTCGAGTAAAACAACCAGGATGGTAATCCATGTGCATATCCGTAGCGGGTGAAACAACTATTTCTAGGAAGAATCTTATAGCCATAGTATTGTGTAGGCGCCCATGGTTAGCGAACACAACGTCGGACAACCCGTGGAGACAATTGGTGTCATAGATCAAGTAGAAGTTGTATCAATTTTACCAAAAGTTCGCCCTCAAGAGGCATATCAGGTGGTGGACCATGTTAGTTTCGCTACTATAAATGCATTATTTTAACATGGAGGTGAATGTGTCTAACTACATAATTAATTGTTTTGTAGGTTGGAGGTGCTGACATGCAAGTTGAGATGGGCTTCTTAAACCCAGCCAGTGATCGATGTTAGATGAATTGACAAAGTTTAACAAATCAGATATCCTTCATACTTGTAGCCTACAAAATGCCTTGTAAGTTTGTTGCAAATGCCTCATTTTGTAGTCCATTGCATGTTTAATGGTTCAACCCAGCTATTTTTCATGGGGACATTGTAAGTGCAACAACTATTTCTTTTTTACGTCATAGAGGAATGCACTCTCACTATTTTTGACTCTCGGAGGAGACCACGAGAGCATATCCAGCAATTGTCACGCTGAACAAGTAAGACAAGCTAGCTAGCTACTACTCTTGCACATTGGCGAAATATTAGATTATTATTAGCTTTGATCATTATATGTCACTCTCATGATGAGCTTGTCAGATAGGTACTTTGAGAAGTACAATAAAAAGAGTAAATAAATATTGACCGCTTTGGAATTTTTTATTCATTGTACAAGAACATGAGGCCTATTCGATCGCAACACAGCCCTTGGGCTGGATTAATGTGGTATGTCCTGCATTACATTAGCACCCTCATCCAAGATCTATATGGCTACTTCGGCTCATAGCTTGTCCCCCCTTAGTCAATTGTCAATCTAGCTAGCAACCTAATTTTGAGTCTATAGCAAATGCATGTCTTAATTGTGTTTCATGTATTGCAGAAACTATGGTCAAGTACAACGGTGTTGACCGATTATACTTGGGTTGCAATAACACCTTGGGAGTTTCATTATGGACCTAGTTGTAAATCTCGATGGAGACTCACTGCCTAGTGACGCCGGACAGCTGCCCGGCTCCTCAACAAATATGCAATGAAATGCAATGAAGTTGTTATGCTATCTAAAGGATTGAAAAATATTTTTTCTATAGCAAATACTCATCATACTAAGATTTGAATGGGCTCTAAGGCTTTCCTGGATCCGCTATTGGGAGGTTCCAAATCCTCCTTAGATCTCTCTCTCTCTCTCTCTCTTAGTGGTGGATTTGGTAGATCAAAGTCTCTCCACTCCTCTCTCTACCCCAAGCTCTCAAGTACCCATGAACTCTCTTTATCCATCGACCGTCCTCGAATTGCATGTTTTTTCAACAATCTTTATCCATCGATCGTCCCTGATTGCAATTTTTTTCCAAACAGAGGCAGTGTATAGCTTTAGCTTTTCCCAAGCAAAAAGGCAAAATAATAGTTTACCATGGAGGCATCAAACCCTCACATGTTCGTCCCTCAAATTTGACAACAAATGAGCCCCCATACTCCTAATCCTTGGTCTGCCACTTCAGCCATGACAAGGTATTGTATCACGATGCTACTACAAGATCGAGACATATGCATTCGGGGAAAAAGAGAAGGGGAAGAAGATGAATAGGTTTCGATTGGATTTAGACCATAGGATATTGCAATAGGAGTATAGTATACAGTATATCTATTATCAACGAACGACGATAAAAATAATTCCATGTAGTTGACAAAAGCATCTCCTTTATTACCTTACATCACAAAAAAGAAGAAGTACGTGGCCAAATTAGGCTCCTCAAAATTGTGGGAGAAATTCAATTAATGACATAATCCATGTTGGATAGGGACATAGGGGGCACGAAAGGCCTTAAACCAGCCACGTTTGATCCTAGACTAGGATAACCACCACCATCAACCAAACCAACATACATGAAAGGAACGTATATAAATATATAATAAAATTAAATAAACAAATAATGTTGCCTATTAAGTTAGCTGAAACAACAACAATAAAGAGAAGTCAGAAAGGATCTTTTTGTGGATGGAAAGTTTAATTGTTTGTAGCCAGATTCCCTGTTATGGTCCCACTCCCACATCATCAAAATGAAAAGGAGCATGTTGCACGGTTAAGGCAAATTTAGCTCTGGTATCTGCAGTGGCGGAGCTCGGACACTTTTACAGAGGGACCAGCCGGCCAGGCCATATTAATATTTTCTTGTCAACTGTGTATAAAGAAAATAATTTTGTTGGATTTTACTTTTTATAGTTATTTGTGAGCTTGCTTTTTTTTAACAGCCATGGGCTGGAATATAAGAGCAACTCCAGCCCAGCCCCTAAAACAGGCTCTATTTCAATTTTAGGGACTTGATAAAAAAAATCCACTCCAATGGACCTCCTACTTGGGCTCCCATTTTAGGAGAACTTGTAAAATTTAGTTTCAGCCCCCCAGCTACAGGAGGCCCCGATCCCCTCCCCCGCCCCGCCCCCGACGTGTCGTTCCCCGCAGCCGCGGCCGCGTTGCTGCCCTCCCACCGCCGCGGCCGGCGCTCCTCCACCGCCGCTCCTCCACCGCGCCCGCCCGACCGCGCGTCCACGCCCGCCACGCCGCTCCACCGCCCGCTCTGTCCTCGCCCCTCGTCTGCCCCAACACATCGGACCATCTCGGCACAGAAACCACGAACAGGACGGGGTCGTCGGCAGCCGCAGCCGGCGTGCACTCGCCGAGCGCGCCGCGCTACCGTGTCGCGGGAGCCTGCAGCTGCGAGCCCGGGAACGCCCAGCTTGCTAGAGCTAGCCGGAGGTCGGCGGCCCCACAATCCCCTCCGGCCGGAGCATCCTCGTGACTTGCACGCGGCAGCATCGGCCACGTTCGCGAGGTTGAAGGTCAGGCACACTCCACTGCGTTCGCGAGGTTGAAGGCCAGGCGCAGTCCGCTCTGCTCATGCGAGAATGGGGACTGCACATGCGAGTAGCAGCTAGGATTGGAAAAGCTACTGATTTAGATTTAGATATGCCAAAATTAGTTCAGTATATTTTAGTATCATCGTATATGCAAGCACTTCATGTTCTTGATGGTTTCTGTCTTCGTGTGTTCTGGTAGGACTAAAATTAGTTCAGTCAATCGCATTACTACTTTCTTTGTAGTGCTAGTAAATACTGAATGTTGGAAGTGTTGTCACTGAGAAGAGCTTGTGCTCATCTCCTTTTGATTCTGTTATGATGAAATTGTGAATATCAGTGAATAATGCATTTGGTGCACCTATGAGTGGTTGTATACCTATGCATATCTGATGAGTTGCGTCTTCAAGTTATGTTTTTGCTCTATGTTGGACTGAAACCAGCCAAGCAACCAATGGACTGCCTGTTTCTTCAGTCAAGCTTAGATTAGATGAAGGGCCAATTGGGACATGACTTTTCATGAGTGTTACCTTTGATCAGCATGTAGCATCATTTTTTAGCATGTCTCTCTAACATCTGAATGTTCTGAAGTGGAGTTGCAGAAATAAACTACAGTATCTGATTGGTTTTGCATCACTGCATTTCTGAAGCTACGTACCACTGTAGTCAACAAGTAGTTGTCTTTAACCCATATTTATTCTAGTATGATTATATGAAAAATGTTTTTGTTCATGTTTCTTTGAATCTTTAATCAGCATCCAGTACTGTACCATTTTCTGAAAATGGTGTGTTTACGTTTGTCAAGTCTCGATTATGACACATCTGACGACTAAAACTGTGTAACCTTGCTCATATTCATACCACAAAACTTCTATCCACCAGCAAGAATAATGCTAGAGTTTGAGTTTAATTTAGAACTTGTTCAAAAGACCCTGACAACACAATCTAGTACCATGTAAACAAAGTGCATCCAAGAAGCAGTATGACTGGAAGCAGAGCATAACAACAATGTGGTCCATCTGCTGAAAGGGAGAAATGAGCCATTACATTTGGTGACGATGCCCTCAACGCATATTCACTTTCTTTTGATTTCAGTCAAGATCGAAGTAAACAACAGAATAACATAATTTGCAGCTCAACAAGTAAACAATTTCAATCAAGATTCGAACCTCGCGCAGCGCCGGGTCGACTACGCTGGGAGCGGCTCCATATGGGCTCCGCGGCTGCCCACCGACGCCGAGTTGCGCCGGTTCAGGCGGCGCGCGGGCGGGGCGCCGGAGCAGGCGGCGCGCGGGAGGGCGCCGGTGCTGGTGGCACGCAGGCGGGGCGCCGGTGCTGGAGCGGTAGCAATGATTTTTTTTTGAGGGAAGCACTGATAGGGTCTTGGGCTGGAGTTGGAGTCAATTTTGGGCCCCTATTGTATGCAGGCCAGCATGCAAATGAAAAAAAAATAGGGGCTCAATTTGCATGCTGGGCTGGAGTTGCTCTAACAGGGATTGTTGAGTGTGTAACTCATGCAGAAACTGAAATAAAATTCTCTTTTTATGAAAAAAATACATTGTAAACTGTGTACAGAAAATCATTTTCAGACATACGAGCACCACGTGGTTGACGGGCCGGATGTTTCAAGGCCCACGTTGCTCGGTTGATTCGGGCTGCGTCCCTTAAAAAAAAAAGACAACGGGGCCAATCTGCCATCGGAATATAACAACACCGTCGCCGCGTCCCTTTGAACATGTTATGCTTACATTCCTCGAACCGGTAATTATTGAAAACTGTTTTGCATTTTACAAGCAATCTCTTCTCCATCATGTCTTAGATCAATTTCAGTGAAAGTTTATTTACATTAAATATATTGTCACATAGATAATTTTGATGGCATGAGAACGTATTTAAGAAGGAGAAACTCTCTTGTCAACCCTCTATGAGTTATGAAATTAAAATGCCTATGAAACTCTAGAATGAAATTTTTGCATTGAGAGTGGGCATTTCATCTTAGCTTTATTTCATTGCATATGACATGGCAGTGTTAGAAACAATGACATGAAACTATCCACTGAAACTGGCCTTATATGACACGGGTATTAATTACTAAAATGGTTTATTTATCTCTACACACTCCTTAATCCACACACCATTAAGGTAGTTAGCAAAGATGTTATGTCGGCAATAAATAAATAAATATATAAATGTAATAAGAAGAAAAAAAGAGAGAGATATAAATAGAGGCATGCAGTGCGTGCCTAGCATGTTGTGCTGTATAATAGGATACATTTCTCGGTGAGCAGAGCAGCTCGATCGCCCGGCCATGAACACGGCAGAATTTGACCAATCGCAAAACCTATATATCGTACGTGCGCCCAACAACGAACTCGAGACGAGGTGTGCCGGTACTCCAGCCCCCTCCCTCTGATCTCATCAACGTGCTGCCCAACACAACACGTCGTACCGGCCGGCCGGGCAATCCCGCTACCTTTATAAACGACGTCAACCCAGTCGTCTGGCCTGGCCAGCACAGTGCAACACCCGTTGCATCCATCTCTATCGATCGACCGTCGGCCGGCCGGACGTAGGGCGGCGACCTTGCTAGCTAGCTCTGTTCTATTCATTCACACATTCGTATATACATACCATGGCGTCGAGAGCTCCGGCGATCGCGGTCGTCGCGGCCTTGATCATGGCGGCAGCACACCTCGCGAGCGGCGGCGGCTATTACCCGGCCGCCGCGCCCTTCACGACGTCGGACTGGCAAGACGGTAGCGCCACGTTCTACGGCGACGATTCCGGCCTCGGCGCAGACTTCGGTACGTACGTTCCCGCCTATATGCATGTGTATGTGGAATAATAAAATAAATATATACACCGGCATCATTAATTTAGATGGTTCTAACTTCTGTTTTTTTTAGTCCTGGATCATTAAACTTGTCTCGGGCTACATCATTAATTTAGATGGTTTTGGACTTGCTCCACATTGACATGGCATCAGGCATGTTGGGTCCATCTAGGTCCCTAAACTTGCTAAACGGACTAGAGATATCTAAATTTGCAAGTTTGTACCACGTAGTTCCCTATATCTTCTAAATTTACATATCCATGTCTCCAAACTTGCTAATCAGGCCACATGAGATCCAAATTACTATTTGTCTAAACTAACTGTGTGGTTGTTGACTGTGCACATGGCATGTGGACCCACATATCATCCCTCTTTCGTTCGAACAAAGCTCATTGCCCTTAGTTTGGTGGCGTTTTCATACAACACTGTGCAACAAGACCCTGTCAAAGCGTGGATTCAGCCACTGCTAGAGCCGATGGCAAGGAGCCTAGCTTGCACATGGTCGGCCGCCATCGGGCCTTGGTCATGGTGGCCAAGCTCCAGTAGGTGGGTGGAGGATAGGAGAGAGCGTGCAGAGGTTGGCCACGCGCCATGTAGTGTTGTTTATGCTGCTTGAAGGCAATATTTGCAGTTGTTGGTAGTAGACTACTGTTGGTGCTGGTGCTGGTGGTCGTGTTGCAGTGGCGCAAGATCTAGAGAATGGTGACAGTGGCATGGGAGAATGCTGGGAAAGAGATGAGAGAGAGGAACGACATGTGGACCCCACATACCAGGTGTAAGCAACCGACGTGTAGCCTCGCAAACGGTTTATCACAAACAACAATAACTTGGACATGCTCGTGTCCAATTAGAAAGTTTAGGGATTTGTATTTGCAATTTTGTAAGTTAGGAACCTAACAATTGCATATCTTTGCTCCTTAAACTTGCTAAACGGGTCATACGAGATATCTTATATATAAGGTACCTCGTATGGCCCGTTTAGCAAGTTTAAGAAGCAAAGATATGCAATTGTAAAACATAGACCTAGATGACATTATCGTATACAAGTTTAATTATGGGACCAACATGTCAGGTTCCCTTTAACGCTAAGTTAGCATGCCACTTCAGCGTGTGGAATGGGTCGAAGTCCATTTGAACTAGTGCTAGAACCCGAGACAAGTTTGACACATGAAAAAAAAACTTTAGGATCTAAATGCCACCTCCGGTTTAGAGACGAATGGCGTATTTTACTATGCATGTATTTGCTTGTGCCTTTGCATGCAAATGATAATTGGAACGCATTCATGCATGCAGGCGGCGCGTGCGGCTACGGCGCCAACGACATCCTGTCGCTCTACTCGACACGCACGGCGGCGCTGAGCACGCCGCTGTTCGCGAGTGGGAGCGGGTGCGGGCAGTGCTACGAGCTGCGGTGCGTTAACTCCCGGTGGTGCAACCCGGGGTCACCGTCCGTCGTGGTCACCGGCACCAACCTGTGCCCGCCCAACTGGTACCTGGCCAGCGACAACGGCGGGTGGTGCAACCCGCCGCGGCAACACTTCGACATGGCGCCGCCGTCGTTCCTGATCCTCGCGCCGCGGGTGGCGGGCATCGTCCCCGTGCAGTTCCGCCGCGTGCCGTGCCAGCGCTCCGGCGGGATCAGGTTCTACGTGCAGGGCAACTACTACTGGCTCCTGCTCTACGTCATGAACGTCGCTGGCAGCGGTGACATCGGCGACCTTGCCGTCAAGAGGGCCGGCGAGCCAGACTGCAACTACGTGCCCGCGTCGCGCAACTGGGGCATCACGTACCAGGTGTTCGCCGCGCTCGGCAACGCCAAGGGCCTCGTCGTCAGGATGACCTGCTACAGCTCGCCGCGGAAGACCATCGTCGTCGACGACGCCATCCCCGCCTGGTGGTCCACTGGACTCTCCTACCAGGGATCCAACAACTTCTATTGATATTGTATTCCTTCTTCTTATTCATGTATCATCACAGATTGATCGTCGATCCACGATGGATCGATATGCATGATCCTTATACATTAATTTCAGTTGTTTTTCGCTTCCTGGATGCTCGCTTTTATTTTGGTTTCATATATAGCTAGGATCTATCCATGGTGCTAATTGGTCTTATTCAGTTCCAATTGAATTGAGTATGTGTTTTTGTAAAAAGAACAATCTTTTACCTTATGGTTATGAATACAGTATATTATATATATATATATATATATATATATATATATATATATATATATCCCTGAAATGTGTTTATTTTCTGATATCGTTGCACCTGATCAGAGCAGCAATTGTTGTAAAATCGACGTGTCCCCCATGTTGGCAGGTTCAGTCGTTAGCACAAGGCAACCGGAGTTCGTGCCAACGACGATGACGACGTTTAAGCTTTGATGAACAATATAAACTTCTACTCCTATATATAACTTGTAATATAAAAAAATCTAGAATAACACCCCTTTTAGATTCATGGATCAACTCCAACCTGTAACCATTTTTTTCTTTCCTTTGCTGTTCCTTAAGTTGTGTGTTTCTGTGCTGCGTGCCCTGTGCCCTGAATTCTGTTTTACTGTTTTTTAATACATTTGCAGTAGGAGCCGTTGGCTCCTCCGGATTCCTCAAAAAAAAAAAAATCTTGAAGCTCCGCAGCTGCTGCATAGAACAAAATCTAGAATAACACCCCTTTTAGATTCATGGATCAACTCCAACCTGTAACCATTTTTTTCTTTCCTTTGCTATTCCTTAAGTTGTCACCCTGTTCGGCTGAGCTTATCAGCACGGTTTATCAGCCGTGGAACAGTGTTTTTCTCTCACAGCAAAACAGCCACAGCCGGCTTATAAGCCGTAGAAACAGCCTGCCGAAGTTTCTGTGCTGTGTGCCCTGTGCCCTGTGCCTTGTGCCCTAAACTCTGTTTTACTGTTTTTTAATACATTTGCAGTAGGAGCTGCTGGCTCCTCCTGATTCCTAAAAAACCTTGTAATAAAAAAAGGATACTTTAAAAAACGAGCGGCCATTTTTTAGGCGACCGGTACGACAACCTTCTTCGCCGGCGCCAACGGCTCCCTTGCCCTCCCACCTCTCCGGTGCCCCTCCTCCTCTTAGGCTGCCCTCGTCCCCTAGTGTGCTCGAGGCGGCCTCCTTCCTCCCATCCTGTCACCGACATGGCCTCCTTCTCCCCTAGCTCCACTGCCGCGACGCCCCACCCTGACCTGGCCTAGCCTCCTCCACCGCCGCTAGGGCTCCTAAACTTCCCTCTAGATCCCCACCGCCTAGCTAACCTTCCTCCCCCAAACCTTCCCTTCTAATAAGCTTGCCGGAGTTGGGAAAGATGAGAGAGAGAGAAGAAGCTCGCTGGAACCCTAACTCACAGATCTAGGAGGAGGAGGAACCCGCCTACCTCGCCGGCGCTGCCGAAGGGGAGGGAGGGAGGAGCCGTGTCGGGCGCGGAGGGAGGAGCCGTGTGGGGAGGAGTCGAGCGTGGGCGCAGCGAGATGGGGGAGGGAGATGAGGGAGACGGCCATTTGTTGACATTAAATATAAAAACAGATGGCCATAATAAAGTCGTTATCATAAAAAAAAACTCACCAAACGTTTATTTATATATACGCCATTTATTTCATGGCTCTAGCCAGCTAAACTGCATAGCATGTCTGCAAGCCTGTTATCTACGACAATGGGGTACGGTAGGAGAATCCTATAAGCCTTTAAACAAATGAGTATAAGCGGAAAAAAAATACCGTAGAACATCCACTACTACTAACAGCCCAACTAACACTGCAGTTCCAAAACCATCTTCACGGTCGGTAACCGGCGGTGTGTGATCGGCAATGGTACCAAGTGCTAGCAAAAAGAGGGGATAAAATGGAATACTAGGGTTCTACGGTACAGAGAGTTTAAGAGAAAAGTAGTACTAGTTGGCAAAATTGTCTTGCCTTTTCCATTACAAGGCTTGGGATTATATCCTTTTTTTTTTGAAAAGGGCCACTTGATCCAGCGTTCAAGTGTTTCACCATGCATGCCTTTTCACTCTTCTTCAGTTATCTTCAGAGTTTCGGTATCAGAGATTCAGACTTCACCATCAGACGACATTCAGACTTGCCTTCAACCCTGACAGCACGGGTGATTGTGGTTGTTTTCTTTTTTCTTTTTGAATTTATAAATGCCCATAACGTGACACTATTAGCTGAATATTTTATATTTTCCTTTTTCTTAGCTTGCACTTGTTATCGTCTTTTTTTTTTTTTGAATCCATTCATATTTCCTCTTTTGATTTGATTGAAGCGACGGTTATCATCTTCTAAACACGAAATTGCAGGAGAAACCGCGGGCTGTGGATAGGTCCACGTCGCCCGTTAGCCCGCCGACCGTTCGATCTGGCAAACAAACGATGTAGACCGTCTGATCAGGGTCTTCGCGGGTCTCCTACCCGTTAAGCTACGCGGGCCGTCACGAATGCTCCCGAACCCACTCGACTCCCTCTCCGTCTCGGACTGCTGCTCATGCGATGCTAGCCGCTGCCTCCCCCTGCGGCGTCGCCCCCTCCGCTCGCAGCCGCCAGCTCTCCAGATGTCGAGCTTGGCACCAGTACAGGTCCCGAGCGGCGTCCCTGCTCGATCCAATGCCTTCAGGGCAGGGCCGAGACAGAATTCGACGCCTCGGTTCCCTTGTCTTCACGGCATCCACTACCACCCGTGCTCCAGCTTCCTCCATCCTCCTCTCGCGGACATCGCGCCGCCGACGTCCCTGCTCCCGCCCGAGGCTCGACGACGCCCGGAGCTCGCCACGCCACCAGGTAATGCTGCTCTGCCAGACTTCGCCGGAGAAACGAGGAGGGCTGCGGCACGGCGGACGCTACTGTGTGCGGGGCTGTGGTACAGCGAAGCACGGGCCACGCGCATGGCCGACGGCGCGGATCTGCGGGGCTTCCGATCTGGATCACCACCAACACTGCCACAGGCGCGCGCCGGCGCTGGCGACGGTGCGGGCTCCTACTAGATTTAGAATCCGCTTTGGCTCAATGTGGGCTATACATTTGGTGCAGAGGTGCAGCTCGATCCGGCTGCCTCACGTGGAGAAGAGGGCCACACGGCGTGGAGCACTTCTGGAGCGAGCTGGTTTTGCTACCACAGCCATGGCACCTCGACGCAGCTATCAATACCTACATGCTGATGCCCTGAAGGTGTTCAGTGAAATGAACACACGTAGGTGTGTTTTTTTTCTTTTTTTCTTTTCTTCCTTTCAATATTTTGTTTCTGCTAGCTGGTAATCCTGGGAACGCAGGAACCTAACATGTTACATTCTAGAAGAAGGTATTGCAGGTGTTTGCTTCAATAGAAATCCTATTCCATTTCGCTTGTTTGATTCACTGGATTAGACATTAATTATTGTAGAGCTTATCCCCTTTCAGCACAACCTCCATCTTCATGTCTCACCCATCCATTGGCAACTGGGCGCTTACAAGATGTGGAGCAGTGAGGGAGGAGGACTCAGTCCTGTCGCTCGCGTATGCGACAAGATGCTGGCGTCGATCGCCCCTCGCTTCCCCGACGCTCCTGCCTTCCACTCCCCTCCCCATCACATGTCTCTAACTACTGTGGCTTTCTCCTTAACAGATACTGATTACGTAAAACGAAGATGATGTGGATTCAATGTGTAGTTGCAATGTACCTTACCTTCTAATCAATAGCAAACACTTAATTGAGTTCTTATTTAAACAACATTCTCATGTTTATCAGCAGAAATCAGAGGCTTGTCTTTGGCTGCTACTGCAGTCATACCTGTCTGAAAGTACATATGCTATTTTGTCTAATATTTCATTGAAGATTGTCATTGAAGAATGCCATAACAAGTGACCTTTATTTATTTTCTACTGAATACTTGACGTAGTTCTTATTACTTATTGTTGACACTGCTTTTGTACCCTTATGATCGTATCTGCTATATAAGCTATATTTACCTCGCCTCCATGCTACCAATTAACTTAAAAACAAATTTGGTTCGTTCATGTTATCTATCTGTTATCATGTTACCAAACCAAACGGGAGAAGATATCAAACACCTTACAGCTCCTTATTGAGCTTCAATACTCTATTATTTAACTATAGGGCAATAAAATAACCACCCTGTTCGACATGATGTTTCTGTGACTTATAAGCTGACTGTGGCTGTTTTGTTGTGAGAGAAAAACATTATACCCCGGCTTATCAGCCGTGCTGAAACAGCCTGCCGAACAGGGTGAACATGCGTAGTTGGATCGAGCCGTGATGCGATCTGGCCCGTCCGATACGGGTCGGTTCGGGTCTCGCACCCGAATAAACGTTAACCGATCCATCGCGAACCTTCACGGGCCGCAGCTTGTCTGCCCGCTCCCTCGCCCGTATCAGAGAGCCGGCCACGGCCGTGACGGAGCCACCATGCTGGGGAGCAGGTCCGGCCCGCCGTGACCAGCGGAGCCCGCGGTACCGTGGCCGCATCGCGACCTTACGGCTGCCGTGCCAGGCCGCGCTTCTCGCACCGCCGGATTCGCGCGCTCCCGTGCACGGTTGGGCTGCGCGCCGACCGTGCGTGCTCCCCATACCGCCAGGCCGCATGCTCCCGTGCTGATGTGGGCGTGTGCCGCCGGTTCCTCGCCACGCCCGCGCGTCGTCGCGCACCAGGCTGTTTGGCCGGACCCGTACGCCGTCGCGTGCCGGGGCAGCAAGCCAGCGACGCCGGACCACCTCTGCCTCCACACGCCGGGGCTCGCGTACGCTTCCTCCACGCCGCCTCTGCAGAAAGGAGATAGAGCAAGAGAGACAGCAACGCGAGTTGCTAACCCGTGCTAGCGCGGCGCGCGTGGTTGCTGCAGCAGCGGAAAGAGCCGTGCTCCTGCCGCTGACTTTGGATCACTGTTGTGTCCCTTGCTTGTGCCACCAAGGTGTGATGTATGGAGTTCTGAATGTTCTCATCTCCCCAGTTGCTCAAGATGCAAAGCTGTGCTCGCGGTGCTGCCGGCCCAACAATGCTACGGAGGGGAGGACCTGACATCTAAACTTCTACGCCAAGATCAATGTCGTGCTTATGCTCAGAAGTTGTTTGATGAAATGCCGTAGCAGGCATTCTTCGCGTGGAACGTCATATTCTCCAGCTGCACGCACAGCGGCATGGTAATGCAGGAACTAGCTTTTCAATGTGATGCTGAGAGGCTGCCACTCTGCAATCACCACCTCACTTGGCAAAGTGACATCACCAAGAACCTACTCTACTGTGACAAGCAACTTCAGGTATCAAACACATATTTCACCCGTTCTGATTTCTCTCTTTTTTAATCTGTGCTCTAACCTTACATATCCATGTGTTCTGCTACTTTGACAAGCACATGTGTCAACTACTCAGGTCCTGGTCAAATTTTCCTTTTGATGTGCTTACTTCTAGCCTTTAATTAACTTCAGGTGTTTGGTAACTTGTCGAAGAAAATATGCAAGAATTAAAACAACAAATTGATATTTGTGCATGAGCATCTGTTTAGTGTCATATTAGTGACAAGTACAGTTGTCTTTTGTAGGGCTGCTAAACAAATGCAGGATCAAGGCAAAAAAAAGTCACGGGACTAATTACTCATTAATAGAGCCATGAAAAAGGCAATACTCAAGATTATTATCATTTTTATACACAAATTTAGTATTTAAAGCATATAACAACTTGAATGCCAAAAATCGTAATTTTTGCAATTTCGCCAATTGTATTCACAAATTTATTTATCTGTCAATGCATGTCTCCAAGATGGTATGGTATATTATTTTTTACACACAAAATCATTAGGAACAAATGAATCCAAATATAGGTACAACTCACTAATAAGTCTACTGGAGTAACTAAGTTGTTACCTGTCTGTTCCAAGGTTATGTTGTTTACTTTTTTCCACATACAGTTTGATATAGTTACCAACATGTGATATCTTGGTTCGAATGGAGCTCTATTTCTGCCACTCCACTCGCAGTCCTGCTCAAACATGTTTAACTTTCATTTTTCCCATTATACTGATGCTTCCTATTATGCTTGATTTCATAAGTTAAATGTCCTAAACATCATGACATTTCACTATACCCTATTGAAGTGTGCAGAGTACTATAGGAATTTCTATTACAAGGAATGCAGCTGCCAGTTGCACATCTGTGTATCATGCCACAATGCACAATGTGACAATGATTGTCGTGTCGTGCCCTGGCACTATCTTTGTACACTCAATGAACTTGATCTATAATGATAAATTTAGGTGTAGAACATATTCAAGTTTGACCTCTACTTACATAAAGCCCTTCTTATCATCCTTTGCTTTACAATATCTTGCAGGTGGCATGATTGAGTTGAAGAAAGACAAATTTAGCTATATAAGAGATCTATAAGGAGTGACCCTTATTAAAGTTCACCAAGATTATTTCTGAAGTATAGTTAACATGCAAATTCAATCATTGATAACTTTTCTCAGCTTGTTAGTAGTCGATCTTGCAATTGCATGCTAAAAGTGCGCCAACTAAGCAGGAATTGCATAAGTGAATATTCAGCTGCCAACATTATCAGCTTACACATATTTTTATATTTAGTTATTGCTCCTATATGTCAAAACCTTTAGAGTTCATGTCCTCGAGTCCAAATTGATCTACTGGCCACATCGAAGCAGGACTCAAAATATATCTGGCTGGGTGCTCTAACAAGGATAGGGACTGTGAGTTGGATTGTTTATTTTATGTTTACACACTCAAAGTAAGATGTATACTTGCTACACCTTTATAAAGTTGCAAATTGCATATTCTTATCATCGTAATGTCAAAGGTAATTATTTGCTATTTTCAATCATTACCATTTTGCATCACTGTTTTTTTTTCTCATTTAATATTGATGGGTATTCTTATATATCATCCAAGCAGCGAAGGAGCATCAGCTGCCGCTATGGTCTCCACATATTCGCGCATGCATCATGGACTGGCCCAACACAGGCAGGAGCGCGGCAACGCCGCGCATGGTTTCTAGTACAAAGACATGGAAGTGAGCCGGGGAGCTGAACGCCTACGTGCATTCAGCCCATACTCAGTCGGGCCGGCCCATGGTCACTATTTTGAATACTGTTGTTAGCCTGATGGGCTCCTTGTCAGCCTGTTGATATGGGTAAGGCCCATTGTGCACATGCCCATCTACTCGTGGTTTACCTGACAGCGTCATTTTTTATTTCTTCCAGTTCCAGCTTAATCCAAACTAAAACCATTATGACAAATTGGAAAACTCCGTGCATTATCCTTTTTTTTGTCCGTTTTAACTAACATCACTTGTGCCTCTGGTAACGTTGAAGTGCAAATAGATTAGAATTAGTCAATTAGAGATTCGATCAAATTGATGTATCATATATGCATGCACCTGCACTATATATGGTTGGCCTGTATATATATTTTATTGAAATGAGATGAAATAATGGCATGTTTTTCTTCCTCCTGTTTCAACGGTGGTGGCAGGCAGGGGAATAAGTAATCGTAGGCCTTGTAAAGGTGACAACTTGAGTAAACAACCAGTTTTGACAGGCGAGTGGACAGTCAACGAGATGGACAGGAGTACAGCTTACTGCACCATGCATATGAGAGTATGGAAAAGCAGACTATCGCAACTTGTGGCAAATGAAAGAATTTCCTGGATTTTAATGGTTACCTATGACTGTCAGCCACTCAGGGAGCACGCCCGCCAGGCCAACTTTTCTTTTTTGGGAACAAAATACTAAAAACCAAGGGTTGTTCTATATACCTTGAACTCCGAATCTCCCTCTGATCTTTATACATGTGGAAATAACAAAGCGCAGATAGAAATAGAATCATGCATTGCTGCTGCATCGTTTCTGCCACTTTTTACTGCATTTTGTTTTATCTTTTGTCCAGTTCAGAATCCAGTGGAAACTGCGTCTGAATTGAGCCGATTCTTGTAACTCTATTTTGGAAAATGCAAGTGGTAGGAACAGGTAACTGCGCCATAGCGACTTAATTCTTCTCAGGAACGATGCAAGGTGATAGCTAGTTAGTCGGCCAATACAGGAAACCAGCAATCCCCAAAACCCAGGACCGGCCGGGAACTTAGCTGACGATGAAGAGCCGTTTTGATTTGATACAGTGAACCTGAACCTTGGTTTCAGATACACATGCAT
Source organism: Saccharum spontaneum (assembly GCA_022457205.1). NCBI lineage: Eukaryota > Viridiplantae > Streptophyta > Magnoliopsida > Poales > Poaceae > Saccharum > Saccharum spontaneum. The sequence continues at coordinate 1,929,945 of CM039615.1, read as the reverse complement.
GGGATCAAATGCAGTGCACTACGACATTCATCAAGTACTTAACAACCTAATAACCTATTGCAAAAATGCCTGGCGACTAGTCTCCAAAGGCAATAAGGGCCCTGCACCTAGATAGCTAGACAATCTCCTGGCCAAGGAACTTGCATGCCCATTTGATTTTTCTTTTGTTTATTTTGCCATAAATAATTGGTGTGTGTTTGATTAATTAAGGAGCAACCTGCAGCTAATTGGAATCCGGCCCTGAACGAACTTGGTTTGACTAATGACCTGATGACCAGGGGCAAATGGCGCTTAACTAGTAGGCTGACATACACTATCTTTCCAATGGTGACATCATGAACCAGGCTGGCCAGTGGCATTATATTCTCATATAATATATTGCAACTGTACATGTGCCCATTTTTATTTGTTACTTCACTTCATCATCACTCATCTTTCTGAGACTGAAAGATCGTTTACTCCCAGTTGCAATAACAATGGCTGCTGTAGGAGGCCGACAAGCCCCCCACCACACAGCACATAGCTAGATTTCAGTTCAGTTCATTTTTAATTTGCCGCTCTTCAAAATATGCAGATTATTGGTATATAATAGTAAGAGCTAGTACCCTTTGCTGTGTTTAATTTTGAAACCTGCTGTCCTGGAATCAGTTTATGCATGAACCCTTTAATTTGACCGGTCAGCATTCAATTCACTAGCAGCCAAGAGCCAACAACACACATTTTAGCGTTGTGGATATATCTATCTATATCTATACGTAGTATATGTCTATCACTAGAAAAGTTTGAACTAGAAAAGTTTGCAAGTTTCAGACAAGCTGATGATGTGTCCATGTCAAAGCAGTTTCGTTCAGAAATGTTTCATATTCATCAGGGAGAGAATTTCTTTTTGCATATATTCATCAGGCAGACTTGCCTAGCGGCTGTTTGACTGTTCTTCCATACCAATGCAATAATTGTTCTGTTGTTTAGGCTGGATCACAGCTTGCTCACTAAATACGCGCTTTGTCGATAAACCTCTCACGTTTGCTCGATCGCTCTCAATAATTGCAGTATATATAAGCCTAGCTAAGCTGGAGTATATGATACTCTAAGACTTGCAGGAACTTTTGGGTGCATATATACATGTGTATCCAGCTTGATGCAGCTCATCTAAGCCCAATCAATTATCATTGTTAATATCTCCTGCACTCTAGGGTATAGATTGATGGGCTATATATCTGCCATGTTGTCTTTTTTTTAGAATTAAGAGCAAAATGCCTGACAGACATGGCACTCAGTACTTGCAAGTACATTATTACATAGCTGATGATAGCTCTCTCTCCCCATGCACCCAGTACTTGCAAGTACTAAATCTGAGCGAAGACTTTTCAAACGATGCGACAAAGCAAGGAGTTGACTTTGTTAATGAATTGGCGTGCGCGGTCAAGAGTTTACTAAGAACAATTATGTAGGTGCAATTGGGGCAGCAGGTGAACACCATGATTGGCTTATGCCTGCTAATGGAAATTATCTCGCATCATCGTTGCTTGCATTGCTAACAACTCCTCTCTAATCCCTGGCCTCTCTGCGGCATTAACCAGCTGACCTGCTCTTCCTTCCTGGCCATAAGCCATGGACGAGATCTAGTCGTTTTTGACGAACTCACTGATCTACCCAACCGAGACCGTGCGCGTTGATTTCACATTGAAAGCGAGCTAGGTGAAGAATAATTACCGGTTATTACTGGAAGAGCGCGCAAGCTACATATTATATGTATGTATAGTGTAGCTGAGTCATTCTATCTACCACGTTACGCATGAGAAATGATGAAAGCACATACACAGCAGTGCTCGTTTTTCTTCGTTGCAGATTTGCATTGCTTCGAATGAAGAAATATTCATTCATATAATCTTTGTACACGTACGGAATTGAACAGGTAGTACAACGAAGTTACCAAGTAAAACAATCGGTAGAAGATAGTAAGAATTATGTGTATGTAGCAGAAGAAATCTAAGAAGCTCGGCTGGACGGTAATGGCGTCTAGGACATGGGTGCTTCTTCCAGTAGTTAATTTTATCATGTAGCCCACATTTGTAACCTGCGAGCGGCCCTGGGTCGCTATCTCTTGTAACATAAACTGCTCTCCTTCTAATACAATGATACGCACACTCGTGCGTATTTGAGAAAAAAAAAACTCTAAGAAGCTCACATGTGCATGCTGCAAATGGTTCCAATAAGATTTTAATTTGCATTGGAGAATGGAGATACATTTTCAGTTTCAGAGATATAATAAGAAGAGAGCGAAAATGCCATCGTATGGCCGGGCTTTATTTGTAATCATATATACAGTACTAGTATATGCCATATATGTCAGCTACCTATGGAATCAATAAACGACGGACAAGGTCCGTACGGTCAACGCAAGGTAGGTGATCCAGTCCGGTCCATGCAGGCCGTTGGATCCAATCCAAAGCACCAACGGATGCGGATTGCTGCTTGCCAACGGATCGCGATCCGCGGCAGGCATGCATGCAGAAAAGTCAGAGAGACCCCAGGTCCAACCAAATGCTACTGCATGCTGCTTCTGCTTCCCTCCTTATAAATTCAGATCAGACGACGGGACAGCGGCGGATTATTCATCAGCTAGCAGTCGCCAGTGCACTGCATCTATCATAGATCGATCCCTTGGTTGCATTGCATGCAGATGGCCCTGACGCTCGCACTGGAGCTGGAGTCGTCGGCGGCGGGCGGCGGAGGAGGAGTCGGCGACGTCGACGTCGACAACAGCCACAGCCACAGCCACAGCAGCAGCAGGCGCGAGCGCATGTTCGAGAAGGTGGTGACGCCGAGCGACGTAGGGAAGCTGAACCGGCTGGTGGTGCCCAAGCAGTTCGCGGAGCGGCACCTGCCGCTGCGCGGCGCGGCGGCCAGGTCGCGGGGCACGGTGCTGTGCTTCCACGACGCGCGCGGCGGCGGGACGGCGTGGCGGTTCCGCTACTGCTACTGGAGCAGCAGCCAGAGCTACGTGATGACCAAGGGCTGGAACCGCTACGTCCGCGACAAGCGCCTCGCGGCCGGGGACACCGTCACGTTCTGCCGTGAAGGCCCAAGGCTCTTCATCGACTGCCAGCGGCGGCGGACTCGTGCCGTCGAGCAGGCCGCGGTGCCTGCGGTCGTCGTCCCGATGATCCTCGCCGTGCCGCCGACGACACGGCACCAGCAGCAGCCGCAGAGCTTGGTCGTCTTCCCCGCGGCCGGGCATCACCAGCACCAGCAGGCGGAGAAGGTGGCGGCCGTGGAAGAAGCAGAAGAGGAGGAGGAGGAGACGCGGCGGCAGCGCGGGCGGTGGCTCCGGCTGTTCGGCGTCAACCTGCTGGAGCTTCGTACGGAGCCGGCGGTGCTGCTTGATCTGCTGCTCTGACGACGACGTAAAGTAATTCGATGAGAGAATTGGCTTGGCTTCGATTCTTGTATCATACTATAGTAGCTAGCTAGCATGCATGCGTTAAATCGAGAGGGCGGTGTTTGAATTGAACCCAATTCCGAATTCCCAACTGGAGCAGTAGTAATTGGTTAAACAAACACCCTCAACTTGAATGCATGCATGCATGTCTTGAAATTAATAACACCATATGTATGTAACAAACTAGTCGGAAATATAGCACATTATATGATTATACATGGAAGTAATGGAAGGAAAAGGTTAGTTAAATTAGTTACATACATAAGGTGTTGACACTCAAAAGTGTCCAAAGTGCATAATGGATATACCCATCATGTTTCTATCATTAAAATGGCCAAAAAGCGTACTTGGATCATCGTATTTAGAGCCTGGGGAAGGAAATGGTTTTTCGGGAGACTGACTTAGCCAGAGTCGGCTTAGCGGACTAGCTGACTTTTCCAACTTCCTCAAATCCAAGCATAGACTTCACCATTGCTTTCCTCTCGTCGAGGTGATCGAAATACATATATGGATTGCCTCATTTGAAATCTGGATAAATTAATTAAGAATTTCGGAAGCTTTTTTGCTCGAAACACGTGGGAGTCGGCTTAGTCGTCTTTGGCAGAACGTGTTTGGACGCGATTTGGAAGATGTTTTGACTTCTTGAGGGATAAAGCCGTCCCCACCTTATAAATATAAGGTCCACAGCCGATTGAGATGCCCGACACACATAATCGTACAAAAACCATTCTACAACCTCTCTTTTACCCTCTCTTCCTCTCTACTTCTCCATGTTCTTCGTCAACATTGCATAGCCGGTGGATCAATGACGGCGAAGCTCTAGAGTGGCTAGGCTAGCTAGGACAGCCCATAGCCGTTGCATGCCACGGCGGGGTCCCTCTCGGGTGTGTGGGGTTTTAGGTTTCAAGAGGCCTCGTCGGCTTATCTTGTGTATTGCGCTCCTAATGAGGCTACTCTGGCGACATGTCTTGCGTATCGCTCTCATCGCTGGAGGCACAAGGTCCAAGTGCGGACATACCCTAAGCACCGACCGACCTAAAAGTCAGCTAGGCCCTATATCGTGCGAGCTAGCTCCTTACCGGTGTGTCGACCCAATTCGGCATCAACAAATGGGTCCTATGCTGGGGTTGCACAACTGGGGCATCACGCACCAGGTGTTCGCCACACTGGGTAACGTGCAGGGCCTCGTCGTCAGGATGACTAGCTACAACTCACGGTGGACCAAAAATAAACAATGAATGGGTTAAAAAGCAATATGTAGACATTCACTACTACAAATAAAACAATCCAACACCGCTGATTCCAAAACCATCTTCACTGTCGGTTAACCGACAGTGCTCGACCACAATAATACCAAGTGCTACAAAAAAGAGGGGATAAAAGGAGATAATTAGGGTTCCACGGGAGAGAGAGAGAGAGAGTAAGAGAAAAGTAGTGATTGGCAAAATTGCCTTACCTTTTCCATTTTTACAGGCTTGGGATTATATCTCGCCCGATAGAATTAACCTTAGGTAACAAGTTAACAGTAAAATATCGCAGCCGTTTGTCGGTGTTCGGACCCGAGGGGGTCCTAAACCAACGAGTAAATGCTGCGTGTCCCTTTCCTGGATGGTGATGCAAGGAGAACACACGGGGGTTTATCCTGGTTCGGGCAAGAGAAGGCCCTACGTCCAGCGGGGGAGGGGAGATTTTGTATTTCCTTGCACCGAGGTGCTTGCGTAGGGGTTAGAAGCTTGCGAGAGAGGGCGGTGAGCCCAGGTCTCAAAGAGAAGAAAAAGAGAGTACAAGATGATTGCTTGAGATGTTGATCTCGATCTTGTACTCGGCTTGTTGTTCGTCTGTTGTTCCCCCTCCCTTGTGGAGCCCCGGCCTCCCCTTTTATAGGGCGAGAGGTGGCCAGGACGATGGTGCCTTGAAACGATGTTTTGTCGATCCCTGTTGAGGTGACTGTAGCGACGTGCTCTAGAAATGGGAGGCCATCCCTGGACGCCATGGAGTTACAGCGGACGAGACGCCGAAATGACCCGGAGCGCCGTGCCATGCCGTCCTTCTGTCCCTGTTGTGTTGTGTTAGGCGTCGAGGCCGGGTCGAGACCGGGTCGAGGCCGATCGGATGAGTCCGAATCCCTGGAATCGCGGCGTACGGGCTTTGTCGTATCCTTCCTCGAGGGTTAATAGTGATGCATAGGGTGAGGTACGGTGGGCACAGTGACGTTTTTCACCTCCCATCACGGGATGGGCGGTAAAACAGTGAGGACTGACACTGGTATTGTTCCCACGTCGACCCAGGCTGCGGCCATGCCGGTAGGTGGTGGTTGGTGGTTGTATTAAATGCCATGACTTTTGTCCCGTGGTAGGTGGAGAAAGAGGGGATCGAGCGCCTCGACCTGGGCTCACGCGAGTCGGAGCGCTCCCGGTGGGCGATCGAGCCTCGTGTGGGTCGGAGCGCGGTCGAGGCCTCCCGTCGAGGGGGCCTCGTACGAGTCAGAGACGAGATGCGGTCGAGGCATTCCGTCGAGCCAGCCTCGTACGAGGCGGACCTGTCGCGTGTTCTGAAGTAGGCTGTGTTTTGCCGTGGCTTAGTCGTTTCAGTTTTTATTATCGTTAAATGTGGGTACCCCTATATTATTGGTACCGACAGTAGCCCCCGAGCCTTTAGGTGAGTGTATGTTCACTCTCCTAGAGGCTTTTTGCCGATGAACTGGAGATGAACTGGAGTCATAGCGCCGTGTGCTTTTCCAGTAGGGGCGTCCGAGCGCCCTCAGGACTTCTCCGGTGGGGGCGCGCGAGCGCACCCACCGGGTGTAGCCCCCGAGGCCTCGGTGGAGTATTGAGAAAATCTCCTCCGAGGTCTTATTCGTGGTTTATCAGGGAGTAGTTGATGCGGCCGAGCCCCCGAGCCTCGCGCGCACGAGGTCGATCGGAGTCCCTGCCGTCTTTTGTTGTCCGGCCCTCACGCTCTTCCTTCGGAGAGGAGGAGGAGGGGTGGGGAACGTCGTACTACCCCGTTTGGGCGAGTCCGGCGATCTCCGGTGAGCTGCTAGCGGGGAGATTCGAGTGAGAGTCCGTGCTCCAGTCGTTAGGAGTCGGCTTGTGGCCCGGAGGCGCTCTTCAAAGCTGCCAAGGAGTGGTCGTGCGGATGTCGGTTCCCTGCGACAGGATCCGAGGGCTCGATGCCTCCCCCGAGGGGATTCCTGCTTCAACCTCGTCCTTTGGCCTCGAATACATCTTGGGATGCCTCGAGAGCGTGGCTCGAGCCCTGGCCATGTACGGGCGCATCCCTGGTCGTCCCTTGCTCTGTTGCTCGAGGGCAGCTGTCGAACCCGGGTCGAGGGCCAGCTTTCGTTCCCTTGAGACTTAAAGTGGGCTCGGAGCCCGTTATAGGAATCTAGGAATATCCGTCCGTGGATCTCGCCCCGCCCGTTAGCCAGGCGCGCCTTTTTAGGGCGAGATCGGCGCGGTAGTGGGCGACGTGGCGTTCGGTTACAGCATGGGGGACGGCCACGTGCCTTGCTCCTGTAAGACGTGGGGGACGGTTAGGTGAGCGCATTTATTGCGGGAAACTGTTCCTACCTTTGCGCGCGGCCGTTGGACTTCCTCCTGGCCTATAAAGGCGAGACCCAGGGGTCTGTGCTCCCCTCCGGTTCTTTGCGCTCCTACCATCCCTTAGCCTCAGGAAACCCTAGCCTTCTCGCGCCTTCTGCCCACACCGCTGCTGCCGCCGCCGCCTCCTCCTTTGCTCATTCCCCTCCTGACAGCGTCAATGGCTGGAAAGAGCCAAATTCTCCCCGCCGAGGACTGGGCTACTTCCTCGGTGACGGAGAGGAAGTTAGAGGAGCTGGTCGAAGACGGGTTGCTGCGGCCGAGGACGAACCGGTCGCGGCCGGAGTGGATAGCGCCGCCGCCGGCCCACCGGGAGCCGGCGCCCCCGGAAGGATACGTGGTGAACTTCGTGTGCTTCCACGAGCGGGGGTTCGGCGTTCCCTCGTCGGTCTTCATGCGCGCGCTTCTCCACTACTACCAGGTGGAGCTTCATCACCTTGCCCCCAACGCCGTCGCACAGGCCGCCATCTTCGCGGCGGTCTGTGAGGGGTACCTCGGGGTGGAGCCGCAGTGGAACCTGTGGCTTCACCTCTTCAAGGGTGAACTCTTCGCGAAGAGAGCGGGGGAGAAGGGAGTCCTCTACGCGGCGCGGGTAGGGAGCTGCGTCCTGTAGTTGAGGTCGAGCCGGGCGGATCAGTACATCCCGGCTCGCCTCATCTCCTCGAACAGCGGGTGGCACGAGGGCTGGTTCTACCTCCGCAACGACGACAACCAGTTGCCGAAGTACACCGGCCGCGTGCTGACCGCCCGGGAGGACCGCTGGACATACGGAGTGCCGGATGCCGAGAAGTCGCGCCTGGATCCGTTGCTGGCGGCGCTGCAGCAGCTTCGCGCTCGAGGCTTGACGGTGGCGGCGGTAGCGACGGCGTTCCATCGCCGTAGGGTGATGCCGCTGTGCCGGCGTCGCCTGCGCCTCGACCAGATGACTCCGGAGGCGCCTCTGGAGGGGAGCCGGATGTCCCACGAGGCCCTCACCCTCGAGGAGGTACTTCATCGAGCCCGCCGGATGGTCGGGACCTTCAAGGCGGAGGAAGTTGATCGGCTCCCCATGAGGCCCACTAAGGGGTTCGAGCCCGTGGTAAGTTCTTTGAGTTGGTACGCTTGTTTTGGTTTTGTTCGTTTCTTGGATCCCCTTAACCCAGTCGATGCCGGTGTGCAGGACTTGTCGGCGCTGCGGGAGACGCGACCGCCGGTACCGGAGGACCAGCCTGCTCGGGAGGCTCGACGGTAGCACGCCTCGAAGCAGAAGGAGGTCAAGGAGTCGACCAAGAAGCGGGCGGCCCGCAAGACCAAGGAGGCGGAGGCGCGGAAGAAACTCCGGCGCCAGCAGGCCCTCGACGGGCTTCCTTTGGAGCCGTCGCCCTCCGAGACCATGTCGGGGGAGGACGACGACAGCAGCGGCGAGGATGATGATGCCTTGTCGTGGTACGAGGCCACGAGCGGGCTGGGGAGCCTCCCCGATATCCGCCCCCTGCTGGAGCCCATCGCAGGGTCATCCTCCTCGGTCGTCGTGGTCGAGGAGGTTGAGGAGGTGGCGCCGACATCGTCGTCGGCGGCGCCACCGTCGGGCGTGAGAACCCGAGGCCAGCTGGCCTCGGAAGCGCAGAAGACGCGCAGTGGTGCGCCGGCGAGGGCCCCACGGAGCGCCCGGTCTGCGGGTGGGGGTGCCGCGAGGCCGCCGCCTGCCGCCTTGGGCGGCTCGGACCGTGCGGGGTCGAGGCCTTTGGTGCCGATCTCCGGGTGAGTTTTCGGGCTTAGGGGATTTGTCTCTTTTTTTTTTTGAATTCATCGGCCGACCTCATTTTTTACTTTACAGGCTGAAGCGGAAGGCGGAGCTCATGGGGCCCACCCCCGTGAAGTCTCTTCGGGCCAGCGCCGTCGTCCTCAACCGGTCGGCGGAGCAGGACGCGGCCTGGGTCCGCGAGGTCGAGGCCGCGAAGGAGCGCCGTCGACAGCAACAGGAGGCTGCAGGCGCTTCGACGGTCGCCGGCCCCGACCCCGCCGCGGCGAGGTCAGACCCGGCGAGGGCGGTGGCGCCTGGCCCGGTCGAAGCGGAGCCCAGGGCACTGCCCTCGGCCGAGGCCACCGTTGAAGCGGCCGTGGAAAGGGCGGGTGCCGATGCGACCGTGGAGGGGGCTGCACCGGCGCCGGAGCAAGAGGTGGCACCGGCGAGGGGGCCGCAGCCACAGCAAGACCTGCCAGCGCGGCTGGTAGGCACGGCGGAGGGCGAGGTCGTCGAGCCCTCTACCGGAGCCCCGGAAGAAGTGGCGCCGGAGGTCGAGGTGCCGGTTGTGGGGGCACCGTTGGCCGGAGCGCCGGTTTCTGAGCCGCCAACGGGCGAGGTACCGGCCCCGGAGGCGTCGACGGCGGAGGCGCCAGCTCCAGAGGTGCCGGTAGCCGAGGGGCCGGTCACCGCCGAGGGGCGGGTGCCAGTGGTCATTGCCCTCGACGACGCCCCCCTAGACAAAGGAAAGCAAATAATGGGGATCGAGGGGGGCGAGGCCACGAGTCGAGCTGACGCCTCGACCTCCGCTGGGGCCGCGGGAGCTGCGGGCGAGGCCGACGAGGCCGGCCCTTCGGCGGGGCCGGGAGACGCCCCGGCGGCGTCGTCATCGTCGTGGCCTGACTTCGCCACGCTGGCGATAGCGCGGGTTGAGGAGGAGATCCCGAGGTGGGGGGGCCGTCCCTTCAGTTCAGGGACGCCGCGAACCCCGATGCCGAGCCTATCCTCACTCTGAATGACAGGGATGAGGTGCATCGCTGGCAGTATCTCGAGGGCGTCCGCCAGCATCTCGATCGGCTACTCCACGTGGCGACCGACGCCGTCTCGCGGGGTATACGGGATGCCACTGAGGTACGATTAACCTGTTAGCTTCTTTCGTGGCTCTCAGTGTCTTTTTTCCTTGGTTTCATTATCTTTTTTGGTCTCTTTTGAATTAGGAACTGAAGGAGTGCTCCCGCCGCAAGTCACTCTTCATCCGAGGTGAGAGTGGCGTGTGGGCATCGCTGTCCCGGCAACGGGCCTTGGTCGAGGAGACCCAGAAGAGGCTCGCCGATCGGACCGCTGAGATGGCGGAGCTGCGCACCGCCTACTCGACGGTGATGGAGGAGGCGATCCAGGCTTGGGCGGCTGAAGCCTCAATGCGCACCGAGGTGGACAAGGCCCGGGAAGAGGCTGCCCAGGCCCGCAGGGACCTCGAGCCCCTGGCGGCGCGGGTCAAGGAGCTCGAGGAGGACGTCTCCCAGGTTGGCCGTCAACGTGACCTCCTCAACGTCCAAATCGGGCAGGTGACGGCCCGGTTCAGCGCACTGAAGGACGAGGTCACGGTGCTGAACGGGGCCGTCCAAGGGAGGGACGCGGCGCTCCAGACCGCCCGTCAGGAGATTGAGGCGTTGAAGGCGGCCGTCCGTGACAAGGACAGCGCCCTCCTGGGGCTCGAGCAGACGTGCGGGGGGCTCCGCGACGAGGTTGTGGGCTTGAAGACCCATATCGAGGGTAAGTATGACTGTTGTAGTTATGCCGTCGAGGCCTCGTATTAGGCGCTAATTTTGGCTTGTCGTATTCCAGAGTTGGAGAGTGAGAACCGGGAGGCCCACTCGTCCGCCAACTCCCTGCAGAGCCTCCTCGAAGCCGAGACCCGGAGGACCCAGCTGCTCGAGGGCGCGATCACCACGGTGTGTGACGGGCTGGGGGTCGAGCCCGACGCCGACACCGGGGAAGACGCTCCAGGGAACTCCTTCATCCGTCGGATGGCGGCGCTGGGTCACCTTGCCCGGGAGAAGATTCGGGACAGCCTCCACCACGGCGTAAAGAGGGCGCTGGCCGTCGTCCGCTCGGGGTTTGTGTTTGACATGGAGCTTGTTGCCGACGGCTTCATCACAGACCCGGAGCGGACGGATGAGGATAATGAAAACGCCTGCCTGGAGTTGATCGAAGCCGCGGAGGGGCCTGGGAGTCGTCCGGCCTCGCTCTTTGAGCCTGAGGTGGTTCCGCCAGCTGACGATGAAGGCCTGTGAGCCAAATCTGGGCGCAGAGGCCCATGTAATAAGTTAGTTACTTTGAACTTTTGGTCGTGGCGGCCTTGGAGGCCTTAGAAAACTTGGAACATAAATCAGTTTGTGGTTAATTTAGTTCCATTCGAGCTTTTCTTCCCTTATTGCTTGGATCGTGTTCTCTTACGATTTACTTAACACGCAGTCGCGCCCTTTGGCGTAGGGGAGCGAGTGGAGGTACCATAGCCTTGGAGGCGTAAGTGATCTCGCGGCTCGACTGCCCTCGAGCTTCAGGGTGCTCTTGCGGCCTCGCGGATCGTGTGAGAACCTGATCTAAGCGGCAGGGAGTGTAATCTCTTTCAAAGTTAGGAACCGTCATTTAGGTCTCCCTAGCGTGAAGTTGCACCTCTAGAAGGCGTAAGGAGTGAGTGGAGGCACCATAGCCCCGGAGGCGTAGGTGATACTCCTGGCTCGAGGGTCCTTTCGGACCTTAGGGTGCTCTTACAGCGCCGTTGATCTAAGATTCGGTTCTTAAAATTTAAAAAAGAGTGTAAGTTTTTTTCGGGGACTGGGGGTTCCCCCCTTGTAGCCCCCGAGGGAGGGTCGATTCTAGTAGTGCAGAGTCGATCCTTCCTCGTTGTGAAACGAAAGTTTTAACATCACTGTATTCTTTATTGATGAAAAAGAAATTACAGAGCCTTGAGGCTTTCTAAGGAAAAAAGCGACGTAGCTGTTCAATGTTCCAAGCGTTGGTGAAGATTTCGCCCTTCTCGTTGGATAGCTTGTAGGTGCCCGGCTTCAGTACTTCTGCGATGATGTACGGTCCTTCCCATGGCGGTGTGAGCTTGTGGCGCCCCTTGGTGTTCTGGTTCCGCCGTAGCACCAAGTCACCGACGTTGAGGTCACGCTTGCGGACGTGTCTGTCGTGGTATCGTCGGAGACCCTGCTGGTACTTGGCAGAATGTAACAGAGCCACATCTCGGGCCTCCTCGAGCTGGTCGAGGGCGTCTTGTCTTGTGGCGTCGTTATTTCTTTCGTTGTAGGCCTTTAGTCTTGGGGACCCGTATTCAATATCGGTTGGGAGGACTGCCTCGGAATCGTAGACTAAGAAGAACGGAGTGAACCCCGTGGCTCGACTCGACGTTGTTCTTAGGCTCCACAGGACCGAGGGCAGCTCGGCAGCCCATCTTTTGCCATGCTTGTTTAGCTTGTCGAAAATTCTGGGTTTCAGGCCTTGTAGGAGCATGCCATTAGCACGTTCTACTTGGCCGTTTGTTTTTGGATGAGCCACGGCCGACCAGAGCACGCGAATGTGATGGTGGTCGCAGAAATCCAGAAACTTTTTACCAGTGAACTGGGTGCCGTTGTCAGTGATAATACAGTTTGGAACTCCAAAACGATGGACGATGTCGGTGAAGAAAAGCACAGCTTGTTCGGACCTAATACTGGTGATGGGGCGAGCTTCGATCCACTTGGAGAATTTGTCGATAGCGACGAGCAAGTGGGTGAAGCCGCCAGTTGTCCTCTTTAGAGGTCCGACAAGGTCGAGGCCCCAAACGGCAAACGGCCACGTGATGGGAATGGTTTGCAGAGCATGTGCCGGGAGATGAGTCAGTCTCGCATAGTATTGACAACCTTTACAGGAGCGTACTAGCTTTACAGCGTCGGAGACCGCGGTCGGCCAATAGAATCCTTGTCGAAAGGCGTTCCCGACGAGGGTTCGAGGCGCAGCGTGGTGACCGCAAGCCCCCGAGTGTAGGTCGCTGAGCAGGCCCCTGCCTTCCTCGTTTGTGATGCAACGCTGGAGGATGCCTGTAGGGCTGCGGCGGTACAGCTCCCTACCGTTGCCAACGATCACAAAGGTTTTGGCCCAGCGAGCGATCTGTCGAGCCTCGGTCTTGCTCGAGGGGAGGTCCCCTTGGATAAGGTAGTCGAGGTACGGAGCGCGCCAGTCAGGCTCGAGGCCAGATGGTAGGGTTGAGCCTTCCACCTGCATGGCCTCAGCCCCGGTCGAGGGGGCTTCGGTCTTAGGTGGGGGGGTCGAGTGTCGTCCCGTCGACCCCTCCGTCTGGCCCAAGGTCGACGGATGGCCGCTGGAGATCTTTTGCGAAAACGTCTGGTGGAACCGTAGTTCGACTGGACGCGATTTTTGCGAGTTCATCGGCGGCCTCATTATACCTGCGTGCGATGTGGTTGAGCTCGAGGCCGTGAAACTTGTCCTCGAGGCGCCATACTTCTTGGCAGTAGGCTTCTATCTTGGGGTCGCGGCAGCTCGAGCTCTTCATGACCTGATCGATTACGAGCTGGGAGTCGCCTCGAACATCAAGGTGTTGGACCCCAAGCTCGATGGCGATTCTCAGCCCTGTGACGAGTGCCTCGTACTCGGCGATGTTGTTTGATGCAGGAAAATGAAGCCGGACGACGTAGCGTATATGAACCCCGAGGGGTGAGATGAAGAGCAAACCCGCGCCTGCTCCTGTTTTCATCAATGACCCGTCGAAGTACATGGTCCAGAGCTCGGCCTGGAGCTGTGCGGGAGGGAGTTGGGTGTCGGTCCATTCAGCCAGGAAGTCTGCCAATACCTGTGACTTTATAGCTTTGCGCGGCGCATAAGATAAGGTCTCGCCCATGAGCTCGACCGCCCACTTGGCAATCCTACCCGAGGCTTCCCGGTTCTGGGCTATCTCTCCCAGGGGGAAAGAAGAAACCACAGTAACCGGGTGGCCCTCGAAGTAGTGTCGGAGCTTGCGCCGTGTCAAGATGACAGCATATAGCAGTTTCTGGATTTGAGGGTACCGGACCTTGGTTTCCGAGAGCACCTCGCTAATGAAATAGACCGGCCTCTGGACGAGCAAGGTATGAGCCTCCTCGGCCCGTTCGACGACCAGGACCGCGCTGACTACTTGTGACGTTGCAGCGACATAAAGTAGGAGTGGTTCTCCTGGGGTCGGAGGGACGAGAATTGGTGAGTTAGAGAGCGTGACCTTGAGTTTTGTGAGGGCTTCCTCGGCCTCGAGGGTCCAGGAAAAATGCTCCGATTTCTTCAAGAGGCGGTACAGAGGGAGCGCTTTTTCGCCGAGGCGTGAAATGAAATGGCTGAGTGCCGCCAAGCAGCCCGTGACCCTCTGCACGCCTTTCAGATCTCGGATGGGGCCCATCTTGGTTATCGCAGAGATTTTTTCTGGATTGGCCTCGATGCCCCGCTTAGACACGATGAACCCTAAAAGCATACCTCGAGGGACGCCAAAACACATTTTTCTGGATTGAGCTTGATATTCTTTACCCGGAGGCATTTGAAGGCAACGTCGAGGTCGTTCACTAGATTATCGGCTTGTCTGGTCTTGACTACGATGTCATCAACGTATGCCTCGACGGTTGGTCCGATGTGTTTTCCGAAAACATGCTGCATGCATCGCTGGTACGTTGCCCCTGCGTTCCGGAGACCGAAGGGCATCGTAACGTAGCAATACATGCCGAACGGGGTAATGAATGAAGTCGCGAGCTGGTCGGACTCCTTCATTTTTATTTGATGGTAACCGGAGTAAGCGTCTAAGAACGAAAGGGTTTCACATCCCACAGTTGAATCAACGATTTGATCAATGCGTGGCAAAGGAAAGGGAACCTTTGGACATGCTTTATTCAAACTAGTATAGTCTACACACATCCTCCATTTCCCACTCTTTTTCTTAACTAATACAGGATTAGCTAGCCACTCGGGATGGTGAACTTCCTTGATGAACCCGGCCTCCAGTAGCTTGTGGATCTCTTCGCCGATGACCCTGCGCTTCTCCTTGTCGAAGCGGCGCAGGCGTTGCTTCACCGGTTTGGATCCGGCCCGGATCTCCAAGGCGTGCTCGGCGACTTCCCTAGGTATGCACGGCATATCCGAGGGACTCCACGCAAAAATGTCGACATTTGCGCGGAGAAAGTCGACGAGCACGGCTTCCTATTTCGGGTCGAGGGTGGCGCTGACGTTCAGCGCCTTCCCGTTGGGATTAGCGGGGTCGAGGGGCACGAGTTTGACGTCCTCCGCGGGCTCGAAGCTTCCGGCGTGGCGTTTTGGGTCGGGAATCTCGTTGGCGAGACCGTCGAGGTCTGCGGCCAAAGTCGCCGACTCCAAAACTGCCCCGCCGTGTTCGACGCACTCGACGTCGCACTCGTAGGCATGTTCATACGAGGGCCCCACAGTGATGACGCCGTTTGGGCCGGGCATCTTGAGCTTGAGATAGGTGTAGTTCGGCACAGCCATGAACTTGGCGTAGCACGGGCGCCCGAGGATGGCGTGGTATGTCCCACGGAATCCGACCACCTCGAAGGTGAGGGTCTCCTTCCTGAAGTTGGCCGGTGTGCCAAAACAAACGGGCAGATCGACCCGTCCGAGGGGTTCCGCCCGCTTCCCTGGCACAACTCCGTGGAAGCCCCCGACGCTAGGTTGGAGGCGCGCTCTCTCGACCCCCAGGAGGTCGAGGGTCTGGGAGTAGATGATGTTGAGGCTGCTTCTGTCGTCCATGAGTACTTTGGTGAGGCGTGTGTTGGCGATGATGGGATCAACAACAAGAGGGTAGACCCCCGGATTGGGGATGTAGTCCGGATGATCATCACGGTCGAAAGTGATGGCCACTGTAGACCAGTCAAGGAAACGAGGGACCGCCGTTTGTACGGAGAAAACCTCTCGCCGCTCTCGCTTGCGCTGGCGCGCTGAGAGGCGGGTCGAGGGTCCTCCGTAGATCATGAAGCAGTCATGGATCTCGGGGAACCCCTCATCCTTGTCATCACCTTTTGGGTCTTCCTTCTTGTCGGTGTTCTTGCTGCCTGCGCCCTCGAAGTACCTGCGGAGCATATGACAATCTTCGAGGTTATGGTTAGTGGGTCCCTTGTGGTAAGGGCATGGCTCTTTAAGCATTTTGTCGAAGATGCCCCCGCCGGGGGGGGCCTCGAGGCTTCTTGCGTTCGGTAGCGGCTACAAGCTCGTCGGCCGGGGCCTCGAGCTTGCCCTGCTGGCCTTTCTTCTTCTTGCGGTTGTTCCTCTTGGAGCCCCGGGTGGAGCTCGCGGGATCGTCGGTCTTCTGCTTCCCCGTGTCCTGCTCGCCGCCGAAGATGGCACCAACTGCCTCCTCGCCGGCGGCGAAGTTGGTGACGATGTCCATCAATCCGTTGGCAGTGAGCGGGGTGTGACGGCCTAATTCTCGGACCAACTCCTTGCAATTGGTGCCCGAGAGGAAAGCCATGATCACGTCAGAGTCAGTGACGTTGGGGAGCTCGGTGCGTTGCCTAGAGAAGCGCCGGATGTAATCCTGGAGGGATTCACCTGGTTTCTGCTTGCAACTCCGGAGGTCCCACGAGTTGCCGGGGCGTATGTAAGTTCCCTTGAAGTTTCCCTCGAACACCCTCACGAGGTCATCCCAGTCGTGGATCTGTTGAGGCGGGAGATCCTCGAGCCAGGCTCGAGCGGTGTCGGAGAGGAACAGGGGGAGCTGTCGGATGATGACCCGGTCGTTGGTGGCCCCGCCCAGTTGACATGCCAAGCGGAAATCAGCGAGCCAAAGTTCGGGTTTGGTCTCGCCGTTGTACTTGGCGAGAGTCGTGGGAGGGCGAAACCGTGCCGGGAGTATCGTTTCACGGATAGCCTTACTGAAGACCCGAGGGCCCGGAGGCTCGGGTGAAGGGCTACGATCTTCCGAGCTGTCATAACGCCCGCCCCTGTGCACGTGGTAACCTCGAGCCACGCCGTCACCGTGCTTGCGCGTGCGGCGCTCGACGATGTTGCCACGGGTGTCTCGAGGTCCATGGTCGTGAGTGACGGGCTCAGGGGCGGGAGCCATCCGGATCCGTCGGGCAGGTTCGGGATGAACCGAGGCCTCTCTCTATTGCCGAGAGGGCTCTGCGAGCCGCTTCGAGGCGGGCTCGTGTCGCCTCGAGGCAGAGCTCTCGGCCTGCTGCAGGGCAGCGGTCTCGAGGAGTTCTCGGATCTCATCTCGAGCCCGGCGGGCATCGGGGTTCGACGGCTCGGGCATGTTGCGGAGGAGCATGGCGGCGGCGACGACGTTCTGGCTTGCTCGAGCGAAAACCGGGGGGTTGGTCACCCGGTCCTCGTCGATGCGACGGTTGACGTCGCGAGCTCTCCCGCCAAGTGCGCGTTCTGCACGCTCACGCTCGAGGGTTTGCTGAAGCAGATGCAGGTTTTCTCGTTCCTCGTCGAGTCTTTCCTGTAACTCGTGGATTTGCTCGAGCTGCATTCCTTGATCCGCAAGGAGTTGAGCTTCGTCCCGTTCGGCAGGGAGCTCGACGTGTGGAGGCGTGTGCCTTCCTCCGACCGGCTCTTCTTCCTGCGGATCCGACGCGCTTTCAACATCGACATTGAAGCACTCGCGGGTTGGATCGTAGGTGTCATCAGCCGAATCGGAGTCAGGGGCGCCGAAATAATAGTATGACGGTGGAATGCGTGGCCGTTGCGGATCGTCACTGGGATTGCAGCGTGGGGAAGTGGTCACACGGGGTTCTGTTTCTGGTGCCTCCGTAGAGTCCAGATAATCAGAAGCCGGCGTGGACGCGACAAGGTCCAGAGTGGAGCGTAGATGGTGCCCGGGGAGTTCCTCATAAGCACTCATGCAAGTGCTCACGGAAGAAGCGTACACCTGGGCAGCCGAATCTAGCCCAAACGGGAACGGTGAAGGAGATGTGGCTGTCCACGCTGGAGCGGGCGCTCCGGGTAGCGGTGTCTCACCGGACGGGGGAGCGGCGGAATTCTCCGTCGGCATGTTACCCTCGGCCAAGCTTATCCTCCCCAGACCTTCAATGAGGAAGTATGGGTTGGAGTTCGGCTGGGGGTGCCGGACCGAGGAATCCCGTCACCCTCCGTGAGATGAAGACGGTGGTTGCGCCGGGCTCGTCGTCGTCGGGCGGCTCGCGCCTGCCTTGAACGACGATACCGGCGGATCGCTCCCCCAGGCTGGGAGAGCTCGTAATCCTCGTCGGTTGGGTGCCTAGGTGGGAGTAGGACCATGTCATAGCCGTAGCCAAGCGACATGAACTCCAAACTCCCGAACCAGATCACCGTGGCCAACGGGATAGGACGATCGGTGTTAGCCATCCAGAAAAAAGGCGGGAAAGCGACGTCGGCACGCAGCGATCCCCTACCTGGCGCGCCAACTGTCGGTGTTCGGACCCGAGGGGGTCCTAAACCAACGAGTAAATGCTGCGTGTCCCTTTCCTGGATGGTGATGCAAGGAGAACACACGGGGGTTTATCCTGGTTCGGGCAAGAGAAGGCCCTACGTCCAGCGGGGGAGGGGAGATTTTGTATTTCCTTGCACCGAGGTGCTTGCGTAGGGGTTACAAGCTGTTGATGCAAAAGTGAATCTGCAAACACAAAGGGCTAATACCCGAAATCGATATCCAAAGCGTGCCAGTCGATTTGACCTGTTAATCGACAAGGATGAAGATACGAGCACTTTGGTCCTGACAACAGCGATACGCCCGGAAGTCACGGCCAAGAGGTACTCACGCGGAACTCGAGGATCGACAAAGATTGCACTTAGAGCAATGCAACTCGCCGAATCGATGAGAACTCGTAAAAAAGGAAAAATATGCAAATTGACGAAGTCGCCGAAAAGTAGATGTAAATAAGAGTAAAAGCTGTTTTTTGATGTATTGATTGATTTCTATTACATTGCCCTTCACTCTATATTTATATCCTGATCTATAGAAACATAATCGAATACGACTAGGACACTAAACTCAAGTCTAAGAAAAAGAACATGACTTTTACACAACCCAGACTCTACTAATCGTAAACAAGGAAATCAACTCCTATTTTATTCCATGATCCGCCTTAATCACGATGGTATTCTTATCGGTCTCCTTTTCACCAGCACAGCCCCTTTTCCATCGGCAGCAACCTTCGATCTCTTTCCATCGGCACATTTCCTATTTCATCGGCTGCAGTCTTCACACCTTCCTTCATCGATACATTCCCTTATCGGCAACAGTCTCCAAACCTTCTTCCATCGGCATCGGCAATAATACCTTTGACTTCATCGGCAACATTCCTAATCAAATTCATACACTGCCACCGCTTAAAACAAACTTATTCTCCTTGGCCATCAATTCACACGGCAATCTCTCCCTTACTAATCAGCCTTTCCTGATCATTTTGACACGTACTAAAAAACGGTGTCAACACATGCCCCCCAATTTCGGAGTATAAGATACTGATGCTCCGAAATTTACTCCAACTGATGCTTGCTATTATCTATTTCTTTGACCCATTCTCCAAGCATAACATGATTTGTTATCAAACTCAATCAAATCTAGATCCAATCCATGTATCTCAATATATATGTTGCATTTTTCTAACCTTCTTTGCCTTAACTATGGTTGAGATACCAAAATAACAAATCTTCAACAATATCTCACCGCAACGCATCATTTTTAGAACTGAAAAATCTTGTATCAAGATATCCTTCAAGCTATGATTACTTGCTGTCAAATCTTCTGTACCATTCCTTGATTGTCGTGCGCACAGTTACCATATCCAACTGAACCACCTCGATTCATCCGCATACGGCATAGAGATAAGTCAAGAATACCCCTACTCCAGATAACCTATAAATAGATTCCTCCGGGCTGTTCATCTTCTACCTTCAAACTCCACCTTTTGGCATTCTCACCCCGGCGGCAACCCTAACCAACAACCGCGCGTCTTCAACTCATCTGAATCATCATCTTCAAGTTCCCAGCTCGTGCCCTCATCCTCCTGAAGCAATGGCTGTCAACTTCGACGTCCCTGCGGTTTGTTCTTCTTCTTATTACTTTTACTTTAATCCTTTCGGTTCCCTGCGAATTCTTACAGTCGACATTTTCTTTCTCTTTCATTTTCTCGGTCTTCCAAACCTAGGAACTCCGCAACACATTGGTGATTCCAACCCATCAACCTCCCCTTCACTGCTTAGGTCCGATGGGCAACCCAGACCCAAGTGATTTGATTAATGCAGATGCCAATCGTATTCCCTTCAAATCTCAGAATTTCTCCTTGAATTTGTGGAAAGATACATTCCGTTCTTGGCCTAAACCCACCAAAGGGTGGAAAAATTGGTTTCTGAGGGTCAACAGGTCAATGCAAGTATTCTGGGCAGAGCGAAAAATAGATCAATGTATCAGGCTGTCCATTGCCGATATGCAGAAAAATGAATCTATGATGATAGCTGCTGCTCAATTTTGGTCTGACACCACCAACACCTTCATGTTTGGTCATGGTCCATGTGCCCCCACCCTTGCCGATGTGTACATGCTCACAGGCCTAGACATTTCAACTGTCGATGAAGGCCATATTTTCGGCAGAAAAGCTGAGTACAGAATAACCACACGCAACATCGGCGGCTGGACGGGATATATCTAGGAGTACCAGAAGACTGGTACTGTCAATCAAAGGGAGCATGCCACATTCCTGAACATGTGGCTAGAAAAATTTATTTTCTGCGGACGATCGGTGGGACCAACTAATGCTTTCCTCCCAGCAGCAGAACTCTTGGCCAACGGTGTCAGATTTCCACTTGGCCGATATCTTCTGAATTCAACCTACCATCTCCTCCACCAAGTATCCCAAAAGCTTATACTTGGCGAACCCATCGGCAATCTGGGAGGCCCATGGTGGTTTATTAATATGTGGTTAAACGCCCACATGCACAAGCGTTTACAATGGGATCTCTTTGCTCAGGAATTTCCACGAGAGATTCCCGAAGAACACGTCCTCAGGGATGATGAATCGGCAACACGCCCCCCTCTCAACTTTGGTGAAGCAATCATCGTCCTTCCCGGAACAGAAGCCAATGAGGATCAAATCGGCAGATTTTTTCATACTTTCTACCATGGCCTCCCTCGTGATCTCAGGGCTTGGGTGCCTTATATTGACGAGGATAACAAATTTCCCCTCCTCTTCAATTTTGCCGATAGTGATCTGAACCAAGATAATGATCTCATGATGGCCATCATCACCCCCAGAGCAATTCCAGTCAATACATTTGGCAGTGGGAAAGCCTCCCACATTACTTATGAATTTTACAATCCATCGGCAGTATCTCGCCAGCTGGCTTTTGGGCAACTGCCCATTAAACTGTGCTATGCCGATGTAATTAAACCCAGGGAAATCATCACCTCTGGAACTGAATGGAGCAGGATAGTAAGACTTGCTCCTGATGCCGATATTTCCAATGTCGATCTCTCCGCCTGGTCACCAGCTTCTTTCATAACAGAATCATATAAGCAATGGTGGCAGGAATGGAAAGAACAGCTATTTTCAACATCTGTTCACACATATCGGCACCAGATTGACCCCGATTATGCTATTCCTGATAATGTAGTAAGTTCCTTTCAACTTTTGTCCCTTCCCTTTTCTTTTATTATGTGTATCGGTAACTAACCTCCTTTGAAACAGGCTGATGATCCAGTTCCACCGATAAGCAAAAGCGGAAAACCCTTCAATCTCCATCCAGCCTCTCCGATTTCAGCAATCGGTTACAATGCCCCCACCCTGGAAGCCTTGACTTTCCAAAGAGCTCGTACCAAAATTGACACTTCTAGACCAAGATTGGGAACATCTAGGGCTTCTCCAAAGGCTGCTGCTTCAAGCCTGATCAAGGCTTTTAAGGTAATAATCTTGTTTACTATTTTCTCTGCCGATACACTTTATATTAACATACAACTATCAGGGTGTACAAGCTGCAGCTGGATCATCATCGGCAACTTTACCGAGCACCACAACTTCTACTCCTTCCTCAGAGGTATTCTTTCATTATTTTTTATTTTTCCCATTAAACATCCAATCTTATACCTATTTTCGCAGCAACAAATGGATACATCGGTAAGCACACCGATCATACAAGCTCCTCAACCAATAGATGTTGATGCCCCCCCAGCCAGTTGTTGTCAAAGCACAACAAAAACGTAAAGCTTTGACCGATGCTGAGGCTCAACAGAAACGACAAAAACCTACACCGGCCCCTGCATCTGCTCCAACACCCGTCGATCAGCCTTCTGAACAAACTGCTCCTGCCCAAGATACATCATCGGCAATTGTACCTCAAGGGCCGACTACCGATGTGGTCATTGAAGACATTCCATCGGCATCTTCTGCCGATCCTTCACAGGACCCTTTACAAGCCGCTCCTTCAAGTCAAGCTCAAGAAATAGCCTTGAAGCAGGTAAACCAGTCAATTACCTGATTTATTATATCTTCAGAATATTATAAACAAGATTTCTAATTCTCTTTATCCCATAGGAACAAGATTCTCCCGATAGCTTATTTTCTTTTGCTATCGATATTTCTGATGACGATGGAGAAGAAGCGAGCTCCTCCCTGGCGTTGGGAACAATATCATCAGACACATATGGCAAGCTGGAAACCCTCCTAAACCTGCTTCAGCAAGAAACTGCCCAATTGGTAATCGACTCGGATCCTGCGAAGTCTATCTTCAAGGCAATCCGCGGCCAAGTCCCCTCCAATGTTGAAGAAATCATCTTTCCAGCAGTCCATCTGGAAAGCAGACAGCTTCAATACCAAAAGGCCGTTCATCGTATTGCTGATAGAGCAGCCCAATCTCAACTTAAAGAAGAGATGCTACAGCTGAAGCAGACTGCCGACGAGAAGCACAAGAACATCAATAATTTGCAAGCCTCCAGTGCCGATATTAGACAGAAGATCTCAGATCTATCGGCAAAGAAAGCAGCCCTGCTAGCTGAACTGGAACAAGTTGAGACAGCTCTGACCCAGGCCAAACAAGAAGAAGACCAGCTTCCCGACGCCATTAAAGCCCTTTAACAGGAACGGGATGCTCAAGCTCGCAAGGCCTTGGCATTGAAAAATAAAATCAAACCTGTGGAAGGAAATGCCGATGAAGATGCCAAGGAACTAAAAGAAACCGATGAAATTCGCCTGCGTGCGATATCAGCCATCCAGGCTTTGTTAAATTCGGCATAATTGATACTTTGTTTTAACTCCAGCCGATAGGATTGTTATCGGCAACTATACTTTTTATGCATCTATCCAAATACTAGGGTAATATTTCTTTAAATATTTTCCATTTAACGCTCTGGGAAATACCACTCCTTCGAGAGTTTCAAGAATATACGCATTACCAGGAACAGACTGACTTATCCGATATGGACCTTCCCAATTAGGGGACCATTTGCCAAACTTAGAATTTTTAGTCCCAATCGGTAAAATCAACTTCCAGACTAATTCACCATCGGCAAATTCCTTTACCTTCACTTTCTTATCATACCACCTAGCTACTCTCTTCTTGTTTTCCTCGATGTTAACCAAAGCTTTTAACCGATGACCTGCTACGTCCTCCAACTCATCTTTCATAAGGATATCATAATCATCGGCTGTCAGTTGATCCTGAAAACGCATCCGCCTAGATCCAATCTTAATCTCCCAAGGTAATACTGCATCGTGCCCATACACCAATTGATAAGGCGACACCTTGGTTGCACCATGACATGCCATCCGATATGACCACAAAGCTTCATTTAATATGGTATGCCACTTTTTAGGATATTCTCTGATCTTGCGCTTAATAAGTTTGATAATCCCCTTATTAGATGCTTCAGCTTGGCCATTTGCTTGGGCATAATATGGTGAAGAATTCAAAACTTTAATTCCCATACTCAAAGCAAACTCATCAAATTCACCTGATGTAAACATAGTGCCCTGATCGGTAGTGATAGTTTGAGGGATGCCAAATCGGTAAACAATATGCTCCTTCACAAAATCAACCATGTTAGCTGATGTCACCTTTTTCAAAGGAATTGCTTCAACCCACTTTGTGAAATAATCGGTAGCAACCAGAATAAATTTATGCCCTTTACTCGATGGTGGATAAATTTGACCGATGAGATCAATAGCCCAACCCCTAAACGGCCATGGTTTAATTATAGGATTCATAGCCGATGCGGGTGCTCTTTGAATATTACCAAACTTTTGACATTCCTGACATCCTTTAAAATATTTAAAATAATCCTCAAGAATAGCTGGCCAATAATATCCATTTCTTCTGATCATCCACTTCATTTTGAATGCTGACTGATGAGCCCCACATACTCCTTCATGAATTTCACTCATCAGGCTTTTTGATTCCTCTATGCTAACACACCTGAGTAAAACTCCATCTATGGTACGATAATATAATTCATCATCGAGGAGTACATACTTTGTCGCTTGGAATCTTACACGTCTCTCAACCTTTTTAGATGGATTCTTTAAGTAATCAATGATTTCCTTTCTCCAGTCATCGGCATCAGCCACCAATGTCAATGCTTCTTGAACAGGTTGATATCCTGAAGCATGCTGAGCCAATCGGTTAGCCTCTTCATTATGCATCCGGGAAATATGCTCCAGATGAAAACTCCTAAACCCTTTTAACAATTCCAAACATTTCTCATGATATGAAATCAGGATTTCACTTCGACATTCATAAATCCCAATCAACTGATTTATAACTAGCATAGAATCACCAAAGACTTCAACAGCATCAGCCTGTATTTCTTTAAGCAACTCCAACCCTTTTATCAATGCTTGGTATTCAGCTTGATTGTTTGTTGATGTGGCAACGATCGGCAATGAGAATTCATACTTCTTCCCTTGAGGAGAAATCAACACGATGCCGATGCGTGCCCCTTCACTACAAGTGGACCCATCAAAGAACAATGTCCATGGAGCAACTTCCAAAGAATCTACTGTATTGCAATGTTGAGTAACAAAATCGGCCATAACTTGTCCTTTAACTGCCTTAGCCGATTCATAACGTAAGTCAAATTCTGATAACGCTAAAATCCATTTACCAATCCTACCATTTAATATCGGCATAGATAGCATATATTTGACCACATCATCTTTGCATACGACAGTACATTCAGCCGATAGTAAATAATGCCTTAACTTACTACAGGAGAAATATAAACATAAGCATAATTTCTCAATAGCCGAATACCTGGTTTCAGCATCTATTAATCGTCTGCTCAAATAATAGATAACACGCTCTTTTCCTTCAAATTCTTGAATAAGAGCTGAACCGATAACAGTATCTTCAGTTGATAAATATAATCTGAAAGGTTTTCCATGCTGGGGTGGAACTAACACTGGAGGATTTGTTAAATAACTCTTAATCTGATCTAAAGCCAACTGCTGTTCATACCCCCATTTAAACTCCTGATCGGCTTTCAATTTTAATAACGGACTGAAAGCCTTGATCTTGCCTGACAGATTAGATATAAACCTTCTGATGAAATTAATCTTACCGATCAAAGATTGCAATTCAGTCTTATCGGCAGGAGCAACAACCTTGTTGATTGCCTCAATAGATTTTCTACTAATTTCAATGCCCCTCTGATGCACCATAAAACCCAAGAATTGTCCTGCCGATACACCAAATGCACATTTATTGGGATTCATCTTTAATCCATGTTTTCTTGTGCACTCCAATATCTTTCGCAGATCGGTTAGATGCTTCGTGATGTCTCCAGACTTAATCACTATATCATCAATGTAGATTTCCACCAATGTGCCGATATATTCATGGAAAATAAAGTTCATAGCTCTCTAATAAGTAGCACCGGTATTTTTCAAACCAAATGTCATAACTATCCATTCAAATAATCCCACATGACTTGGACATCTAAAAGCAGTTTTGGAAATATCTTCTTCAGCCATGAATATTTGGTTATAACCCGCATTTCCATCCATGAAACTAATAATCTGATGCCCTGCTGCAGCATCAATCAACAAATCGGCAATCGGCATCGGATAACCATCCATCGGTGTGGCCTTATTAAGATTCCTGAAATCAATACAAACACGGAGTTTTCCATTTTTCTTATATACAGGAACCACATTAGAAATCCACTCTGCATACCGACACTGCCGAATAAACTTTGCCTCAATTAACTTGGTTATTTCGGCCTTAATATCAGGGAGTATATTAGGATTGCATCGGCGAGCTGGCTGCTGATGTGGCCGAAATTCAGATTTAATCGGCAACCGATGTTCAACTATAGATCGGTCTAATCCAGGCATTTCAGTATAATCCCAAGCAAAACAATCTTTATATTCCTTTAACAAATCAACTAATTGCTGTTTACACTTGGAATCTAATTTAGAGCTAATAAAAGTGGGCCTTGGCCTATCGCCTTCACCAATATCTAGTTCTATTAAATCATCTGCCGATGTAAATCCTTGCCCTAATTTTCCATCATCGGCAAATCTATCCATTAAAACTCTTCTTCAGAACCGACTGCTTGGATCGGTAGAATTTCATAATCAGCAATCTTGAGGAACTCTTTCTCCCAAGCTTCTCCCGATATGCACCTGGTTCGTTCATAAGTATCTGATTCTACCGATGCAATGATATAAGAAGAATCACCAGGAACAACTTCAATCTTATCTCTGATCCATTGTACCAAACATTGATGCATTGTAGAAGGAACACAACAATTAGCATGAATCCAATCCCTTCCCAGAAGTAAATTATATGCACCATTGCCATTAATAACAAAGAAAGTTGTCGGCAAAGTTTTACTACCGATGGTCAACTCAACACATACTGCTCCTTTAGCTGGTGACACATTGCCTTCAAAATCCTTTAGCATCATATCGGTTTTAGTTAAGTCTTGATCTCCCTTACCAAGCTTCCGATACATCACATAAGGCATAATATTAATCGCAGCTCCTCCATCAATAAGTATCTTAGATACGGGCTGCCCATCAACTCTGCCTTTTACAAACAAAGCCTTGAGGTGTTGTCTCTCATCATCAGCAGGCTTCTCAAAAACAGCCATCATTGGATCTAACATTAATTGAGCTATCTGATCAGAGGAAACAGCCTCTTCCTCACTGTCAGACAAAGCCAAAAATTCCATCGGCAACATAAACACCATATTGATGTCTGCCGATGGACCTTTATCCTTGTGCCTTATCTGCCACTGCTGGTTACCAGATTTCTCATTGGAGGGACTTTCTTCTTGATATAAATCTTTTTGACGATCCCGCTGCATTTTTCTCTTCTGTGTCTTTGTCAAACCTTCTGGACACCATTGAGGAAGCTTAGTTTTCCAAACTGGCTGATAAATTCTAGTTGTCTCCACACGACGTATATTAGGGTCCCTGTAGAATATTTCTTCATCAGGGACTCTTGCATTTGCCATCTCTTCGAGTTCCTCTTGATTCCTTGGAAAATATGCAACGCGTTTACCAAGCCTTTCATGA